>JAJIYU010008527.1:0-17937 GCA_030144865.1 Tinospora cordifolia | reverse complement strand
AGTACGAGGATGTGTTCCCAAATAACTTACCTGGACTACCACCAGCTAGAGAGTTAGAGTTCAAGATTGAACTTCACCCTGGAACCAACCCTATAGCCATACCTCCTTATAGAATGGCGCCAACAGAACTAATTGAGCTGAAAACTCAACTGGACGAGCTCAGGGAGAAAGGTTTCATCAGGCTAAGTGAATCACCCTAGGGAGCCCCAATATTATTCGTGAAAAAGAAGGATGGTTCCTTGCGACTGTGAGTCGACTACCGAAAGTTAAATAAAGCTACAGTAAAGAATAAATATCTTTTACCAAGGATTGATGAACTATTTGATCAATTACGAGGAGCCACTCATTTCTCTAAAATTGATCTTAGGTCAAGATATCATCAGCTGAGGATTCGAGTGTCTGACATTCACAAGACGACCTTTAGAATAAGATATGGACACTTTGAGTTCACTGTGATTGACTAATGCCCAAGCTGCCTTCATGGATTTGATGAATCGAGTGTTCAGGCAGTACTTTGACCAATTTGTAGTGGTATTCATGGATGATATCCTAATCTACTCTAAGTCAAAAACTGAGCACCTAGAACACTTGAGGATCGTACTAGAAACCCTCAGAAGAAACCAGCTATATGCTAAATTCAGTAAGTGCGAGTTCTGGATGGGAACAGTCAAGTTCCTTGGCCATGTAGTATCAGTGAAAGACATCTCTGTAGATCCAGAGAAAGTGGAAGCGGTTATGAACTGGAAGCAACCCAAGACAGTAACAAAAATCAGAAGTTTCTTGGGTTTGGCAGGCTACTACAGAAGGTTCATTAAGGACTTTTCCAAGTTGGTAGAACCTATGACTAAGTTGACCAGAAAAGGAGTTAAGTTCCAATGGGATGAGAAATGTGAACGGTCATTCCAAGAAATGAAGACAAGATTAACTACGACTCCTGCTCTAATCACCCCAACTCTTGGTGTTACTTACACACTGTATACTGATGCCTCACTGAGTAGATTGGGCGCAGTCCTAATGCGAAAAAAGCAAGCCATCGCTTTTGCCTCAAGACAACTGAAGGTCCATAAAAGAAATTACCCTACTCACGACCCAGAGCTAGCGGCCATGGTGTTTGCCCTAAAGATTTGGAGATATTACTTTTATGGCGAGAAATTTGAGCTATTTTCAAATCACAAGAGCTTGAAGTACATCTACACCCAGAAGGAGTTGAACCTCAGGCAACAGAGATGGATGGAGTTCTTGAAAGACTATGATTTTCAACTAAACTATCATCTGGGGAAGGCCAATGTAGTGGTTGATGCCTTGAGTAGGAAGTTCAACAAATAGGAGGAAGAGAAAGACCAGATGTACCAGTTGATCGAAGATTTTAGGTTGGGTGTAAACCTTAACGAGAAAGAAGCCTATCTTTACAATATGCCTTGCCAACTGGACCTATTACATCATATCAGGGATGAATAGAGGCAAAACAAGTGGCTTGCCCAATTAATTGAAGGAATCACGCAAAGAAAGCATACTGACTTCAGGATGGATGTTGAAAACATCCTAAGGCTCGGAGAAAGGATATGTGTACCTCAGCAGGGATAGAGCAAGCAGGTCATACTCGATGAAGCCCATCAAACTAAGTATACCATGCACCCTGGTGGGAATAGGATGTACCAGAACCTTAGGAAAACCTACTGTTGGAGAGGAATGAAAAGGGATATAGCCAAATATGTCTCCAAGTGCTTAACATGTCAACAAGTGAAAGTGAAACACTGGAAACCTCTGGGATGTTACAACCACTTCCTATCCTTGAATGGAAGTGGGATAACATTGCCATGGACTTCATCAGTGGTTTACCCAGAAACCAAAAAGGAGAAGACACTGTTTGGGTGATTGTGGATCGTCTCACCAAGGTAGCTTACTTTTTGCCAATTAGATCCACAGACCAAGTTAGTAAGCTGGAAGAAATCTATGTGAAAAAAATCGTCAAACTTCATGGTGTACCCAAGACTATTGTGTTTGATAGAGACGCTTGCTTTACTTTACAGTTTTGGCAGAGTTTACAGAAGGAAATGGGTACTAAACTCACCATGAGTACGACATTTCACCCTCAGATGGATGGTTAATCTAAGAGAGTTATCCAAATTTTGGAAGATATGTTGAGGTCTTGCATTTTAGACTTCAAGGGGAATTGAAGTAAGTACTTACACTTGGCGGAGTTTGCCTATAACAACAGTTATCAGGCAAGCATAAAAATGGCTCCATTTGAAGCTCTCTATGGAAGACCCTGCAGATCACCTACCTGTTGGGCTAAACTTGAAGATCAAGTATTAACTATGCCAGACATGGTGGAAGAAATGAGCAACCAAGTTAAGTTAATACAAAAAAGACTGACTACTGCACAGAGTCATCAAAAGAGTTATGTTGACAAAAGGAGAAGACCATTAAAGTTCCAAGTTGGGGACAAAGTATTTCTGAAGGGTATCAAAAGGTTCTGATTCCAAGGGAAGTTATCTCCAAGGTTTGTCGAACCCTTTGAAATACTTAGAACAATTGGGGAATGTGCTTAGGAGTTGGACCTACCAAACCAGATGACTTTAGCACGTAACGTATTCCATGTATCCATGTTAAGGAAATACGAACCTGATTCCTCTCACATCATTCACTGGGAAGAAACGAATATACAAGATGATGCTACTTACGAGGAAACAACGTTTAGAATCTTTGACCACAGGGTGCAGAATCTAAGAACAAAAGATATCCCATTAGTGAAGGTGCGTGGAAACATCACGGGGTAGAAGAAGCCACGTGGGAACTCGAAAGCAAAATAAAGACCAAGTACCCGCATCTATTCACAAGGAATACCTAAATATGTACAAATTTCGAGGACGAAATTTTTTTAAGTAGGGTAGGTTGTAACATCTCGAAAAATTCATATGAAATTTAAATTTTTATTTAGCAAATTATATGGAATTGACGAATGAAAAATTTGGTAAGTCCTAGTTTACCCAAATGAAGAATAAAATCAATTTAACGAATTATTGGGAGAAAATATATGAATATAATGTATAACATGGGATATCATAGCCAAAAACACAAGGATACGTGTAGTTTTTGATGAATACAGGATTAGAAAGTCAATTGGGATTAAGATTTGACAAAAATTAGAAAATAAAACAAGAAATTTGGCTGAAAAATCAAAAAAATAAACTTAAAACGCATCCAACGGCTGTAAACCGTAGATCTAAATCTAATCTCACAATCTGATGGCCGCAGGATGATCTGCACCAATGCCCAAACGCATCGAATAACGAAGATCTAACGAACAAAAAAGATAAAGGAAGATCGGACGACCA
Source organism: Tinospora cordifolia (assembly GCA_030144865.1). Classification (NCBI taxonomy): domain Eukaryota; kingdom Viridiplantae; phylum Streptophyta; class Magnoliopsida; order Ranunculales; family Menispermaceae; genus Tinospora; species Tinospora cordifolia. The sequence goes on along the minus strand of JAJIYU010008527.1, from coordinate 14,599 downwards.
CGATCAAAGCTGCACAACAACATTGCGAAGACGCACGGTACGCTGCAGCATGCGCCGATCTCATCCCTCTGATCAAATCTGTATGCATGTCTCGAGGAAGATCCTAGGAACCGAATAAAAGTTGAATTACAAAATACGAAAAAAAAACGCAAAAATAGCTAAAAATACCGAAAATTTGAGATCAATACAAAAAATTGATTTTTTAAATTCTGAAAAATACTCATTTTCCCCTTAAAATTAGAAAGTACGAAATTGTAGAGAATTTAGGCGTCTTACTCTAAGAAAAACTCAAAAGTTTCTAATTTTTCCTCTTTGAAAACCTATATAAACCCCCCCTAGGCTTTCAATTCCCTCATTCCAAAATAAGAGTTGAAATTTTCTCTTATTTTCTCTAATCCTTCTTCTTGGCACCTCTTCCCATCTTTCATTCCTCTTACTTGTGTGTGAGAAGTTCTTCTCTCGAATTTGGGAAATTAAGTTGGGTGATCTTCATTGGCACTAGTACGTGGGGGAATTGCTGCCGAAATTTTTGAAGAAAGCGTCACAAGGTGGAAGTGATTTCTAGAACACCCTTCTATTCTTATTTAAATTCGTGGTATACTCATTGTTTGTGTGTTTTCACTGAAATCAAAGATTTTTAATTTTAGTTTCAGAATTTTAAAAGTTTATTTCAATTTTTTAGTTTTGATTCATGCTTAGGCTTTTAAATTAAAGTATGATGTATGTCTTATGAGTGTTTCATGAATTGATTGTGTATATTTTGAATATTAGTTTGATTTCATATTCTAAAATTTATGTTATGAGATCATGATATGAGAATTAAGTTGAGACGATGGAGATAATAACCATGTACCATCATAGTGGTCAAGGTGACGCTATGGATTTTCTTTTCATATGAATTAGGTCATATGGTTTTCAGACCTAAGTACTTGAGGGTCGTGTACCACAGTACCTTGTGGGTCACCATGTGTAACGGGTTGATGTCGACATGTGCCACTAACGGGTTGATGCCGAGTGAGTCTTGTTTAATTAGTTAAGAACATCAAGGGATAAAAGACCCTTTTGGTCTGAGACTCGACTTGAACAAATTGTTGTTTGAAATGGCTTATGATTGCAAGTGTTTGAATTGTGATTGTGTTATGAGTTTGAATATGAAAGATGGTTATTCGAAAAGGATCTACTGGGCTATTTGTTTACTCCTTTCTTTCTTATTTTTCAAGAACGTGAAATCTATGAAGCAGTTGAACATGGATATTCCTTAGAAAGTTTCTACATTATATATATTTTTTAGAATTTTTAAGGGCATGTTGCCCAAAGTTTTTATGCTTTTCTACTGAAAAGTATTTTTGAAGTTTTCCGCTGTAATAATTAGTTTTGCTTTGAGAAGTTTAGTACTTTCAATTATTCTTTTTATTATGAATAAAATAGTTTGAATTTCTTTATCTCTTTTAATTTGCCTTGATTTTTATTAAAGTAAAAATTTTGTATTCTTGAATTTTTATACAAAGGCACGAGATATTGAAAAAGAGAAGAATAAGTGTGTGTTACTTGTAAAGTAACACCGGCCCGACCCACTAGTTGGTTAAGTCCACTGTTAAAAGAATGGTGGTTATGTCCAATGCTTAAAGATCCGGAGGTTGGGGTGTTACAACACTTAAATGTCTTGATAAGAATACATAATCTTGAAATGAAGTATGGTGACACAAACCAACTAATGAGACTACATATCCAAAAATTAGAACAATTAGTCAAGACTAGGGTTTTCATTTGTCAAACGCCCTTCGGGGGGTCCAAATTATAAAGAATTGGCATTTAGGCTACTTTAGGGGATCGAAATGACTTAGAACAAAATGAAATGACATGAACTGACAAAATGAATGACATATCTGAAGATCAGAACAATTGACCAAGATTTGGATTTTCATTTGCCTAGTGACCTCAGTGGGTCTTAAATAAGGAAAGTTTTTAAGGGAAAATCACCTTAGGTCAAACCATACCTTAAAATGTGCATTAGGTTCATGTGATTCCAAAATTATAAGTTATAAATCAAAATTCTTTGTAAATAAGGAGATATTATTTTTTTATTTAATTTTTGTGAACCCATGAAGTCATGGCCACCCTAAGCATGTGCAAGTCACATGGGTGGAACACCATGATCATGTGTACCCTCACCCTACCCTAATCTCCATGGGGATGTTTCCTTTATTTGAATCCTTGTAAAATGATCGCATGTTTCATGCAAATGATTCAGTGCACCCACATTAATAAACGTTTTATATGGTCTAGAAACCATAAGACATGATTTCATATACAACCCCACTTGATTGTGTACACCTACACTCACTTAAGCCAAAATCGACCCAAGCATGTACATGTGTGTGTGCACACATGTGAGTAACCCCATTGAGATAGTTTCTTGGAATCAAGATGAGTATCTTTGACTATTATGTGGTGTCCCCTCAAATTTGATATTGTACACCCATGCTTGATGTCCAGGAAATAAGAAAATGGGAAAGTATTTCTTGTGTGTTTGTGTGATGAGCAAGCAAGGAAACTAGAAAGGAAAGTCGCCATGAGCACATATGGGATGTCCCATTTGAATTAGAATATGATTATAACCTCTTTTGTGTTCACACATAGTTAGGAAACAAGATTGTAATCATATCTTTTGAATTAAAAAGCCATAGTGGTCCCACTTTCCAACCATGAGCACACTTGCCCCTTTATGTATAGAAACTTGCCCAAATTTTTGTGAGCTGCCCAAGGCTGCCTTAGGATGTCCCATGTGCTCTCATGGACATCTATATAAACCCCCCTTGCTCACTTTCATCTCATCCCAAAGTAAAGAGTTGACACTTCCGTCTTTGTTTGTTCTTGCCCTCTTTTTGGCACCTGTTCTCACTCTCTTTTCTTTCTTGTGTGAAAAATTGTTATTTTATTGTTTTAGAGAGTTGTTGAAGTATTTTTGTTGGTGATTAGAAGTTTTTGAAGTTCTAAAAGTGGTGGATAAGGGGAACCTTTGCCGGATTATACAAAGAAACTCAAATTAAGGTGGATGAGATTTCTAGAACTCCTTTTTCACTACTTCAAATCTTTAGTATATTCATGTTTGTTTTTAGTTTTCAGCATGTTTGATAAAGTTTTATTTTCAATTTAACATATTTTTCATATTTTAATTCATATATGATAGCATAACATGCTTAGAAACCAAGCTTAGGCTTATTTTTGAATTTTTAAGCATGCCATGTATGTTTCCATGTTCTCTTGATTATTTAAATTTTGATATTAATTATTGTGTTCTTGTTTTATATTTATTTGAAATTAAATATGAGAAAGTAAAGATAACAACCACGTACCATCATAGTAGTCTAATTGATGTTATGGGTGTTCTTTGCATATACTTAGTGTATATGAGTAACATCACTAAGTGTGGATGTGTTTTAAAATACTTGGAATGGGGACATGTGATCCTTATTTTTAATGGAATGTGACAAGATGAATTGTCATTCCATCCCAGAATAGGAGTATTTTAATGAAGAACATCAAGGGATTAAAAACCCCTTTTAGTCAAATATATAACACTAACAAGATATTGTTTGAAACGTGTAATGCTTGTAAGTGATTGAAATTGGATGTATTTGAATTAGTAAATTAATAGTTTGATAAATGACCCATTGGGTTATGTGCTCACCTCTTCCTTTTATTTTTTAGGAATTTGAAATGCATGATCAAGCTTGCTAAGGGATTAGAAACTCTATTTTTAGAAAGTTTTTATGTAAGGGCATATTGCCCAAATTTTGAATAAAGACTTCCACTGAATTTTACTTTTAAATTTTAGAGTTATGTACTCCCTTTTTCATTATTTGAATTTCAAGCATGTAACCCTTTATTTTATTCAATAAATAAAGATTGAAGTTTTTCTTTTATCTCTCTTGTAATAATCTTATTAAATTAGAATGAAATTATTTGGGTTGTGTGTTCATTAAGAAATAATAAGACTTGAGATAATAGAAAGTGATGCAAGTTGTGTACTTGTAAATGTAACATTAGACCCAACCTGCCTTGTGGTTGAGCTTGAACCTGTCTCTTGGGGGTTGGGGTGTTAATCCTTAGGAGCTTAAATAACAAGGAAACACCCCATTGTAAGTATCTCTCAACCTTTGTTTTGATATTTCATTTATCACCATAGTTTATGCAAGAAAACCACATAGAGATGGGACCACTTTGGGTGAGATCTTGAGAGCCTTAAGGACCATATATATGAAACCTTTAACACCACTAGAAAGTAGCCTAAATCTTTATTAAAACATTGAGAATGGCAAAAAATTAATTATCGAAAGCCCAAGAAATGGTTGACCCAATTTGTGGTGCAATTGGTGCCACTATTGTAAAGTTTAAACTCGAAGCTCACTTTGAGCACCAACCTAAATCAATAGTTGGTAATTCAATAATCTCATTTTGAGCACCAAACCCTTGATACTGGTTTCAAGAGGACTAAGCAAGGATCACAATGCAATAAAAGCTTGCAAATCCAAAAACTAAAGCCCAAGAACCAGGCTATTGAAATTGGTGGTTCAAAATAGGATCACTTGGCTCAAAAGATAAAAATCCCCATAAGAAGAAATGTAAAGATAATAACAATGACCTTATTGAGGATATAAATAAGATTCAAGAAAGCAAAATTTTATTTAATCATGAAACTTATCAAGCAATTTAAGTACCTCACATCGACAATGAGGAAAACTTTATAAATTTGACTAGCACTAGAAGATGTTGGAATTTATTGGAAACTATTATGAATAAAACTTTTGCATAAAGTATAACTCTCAATATTGTGGAGGATGATCAAGAGCCAAAATATATAGAAGAATGTTATTCTAGAAGTAATTGGCTCAAATGGAAAGATGCAATTCAATCTTAATTAAACTCACTTGTAAAATGAAAGATTTTTGGAGATGTAGTTTAAAAACTAAATAATGTTAAACCCGTTGGGTATAACTGAGTATTTGTGCACAAAAGAAATGAAAGAAATAAAGTTGTAAGACATAAATCATGACTTGTTGCCCAAGGTTTTTCAGAAAAACTAATCATTAATTATAATAAAACATATAATGGATGCAATAACCTTTTAGTATTTCATAACTTTGGTTTTCTATAAAAATCTTGATTTATGCCTAATATATGTGGTTACAATATATTTGTATAGTAACCTTGATAATGCCATTTATATAAAAATTCTCGAAGGATTTAGAATGCTTGAAGCATATTCAAAATCTTAAGACTATTATTCCATTACAAATCCTTATATAGGTTGAAGTAATCACGGCGTATGTAGTATAACCATCTAAGTGAATATTTACTAAAAGGACATAAAAATGATATGGTTTGCTTTTGTATCTTCATAAAGAAACTTGCATATGTGATAATTGATGTATATGTTAATGACTTAAACATCATTGGGACTTCAAAAGAGGTCTCAAAGGTAGTGGATTACTCAAGGAAAGAATTTGAAATGAAAGCATTTGGAAAGATAAAGTTTTGCCTTGGTTGGCAAATTTAACATCTAGAAGATGAAATTTTCGTTTATCTATAACACCCCAACCCCCGTATTCTTTTTATGAGTGTTTGGACTTAACCACAAGGTGAGTCGGGTCCGGTGTTACTTTATAAGTGATGTACACTTAACTTTCTAATTCCTATTATCTTATGCCTTAATTTAAAATAAGAGTACATAACCTAATTAAAATTAAATAGCGCCACATTATAAGAGATAAAGGGAATTCTAAATTTTTATTGATTCATAAAAATTTCATAACTTTAAACTTAAAACAGTTATAACAAAATTCATAACAAAACTAGGCAAACATGCCCTACATAAAAATTTCTAAATAAAATCAAAGGAGATGTCATGAGTCCTTACATACTCGATTTCCTGAAAAATGTTAAAGGAAATGTGAGCACTAAGCTTAGTGGATCTTAAACAACCATTTTCATATTCAAATCACTAACACATTTATAATTCAAACACTATAAAAAATTAGGCGTTTTAAGCATCAAAATTGTGTAAAGTTGTAACTTAGACCAAAAGAGTTTTCCAACCCTTGATGTTCTCAACTAAGTGACTCCCTAGAATGAAATATGACATTTCATAGTCAATTTCATTAGACTTTAGACTTAGGGACTTTAACCCTCCAACCAATCACTTATGTATTACAAACCTCATAAACTAATCATAAGAAGAGAACACCCATAGCAACCATGTGTCTACTATGTTGGTACGTGGTTTGTATTACCATCTTTTCATCGTAAATCCCATATTCATGAAACATAAGTAAAATTTCAGAGCATAAGATCAAACTGAAAATAAATTTTAGAATTTAATAAATTGTAAAACAATTCACCCACCGTTCAATATCATGCACCAAACTTTAGAATAATTCCTAAACATGATACTAACATGAAATGAGCATCATAAATGCATGATCTTGAATACTCATCAAAACTAAAACATACATAAATACTGAAAAATAAAAGTGAAAACGTATATAATGATTTTCAAAAAAACACAACACACTAGAATGAACATGCTAATGGCTCAAATATGAAAATAGTATTTAAGAAAAACAACTTCTACCTTAAAAAAATGTTTTCCCAAAAATTCCAGCAGAGGTTCCCCTTGCTTTAGCACTTTCGAATCTCAGCAAAACAACGCTCTACTAATCACTAAATACCGAAACTAAAAGTCTCTCACTTATGCACAAAGAAAACAAGAAGAGAGGTGAAGAAGAAGAAGTTTGAGAGCACAATAGGGAGGAGTCCCTCTTGTTCTTGGAATGAGGGATTGTGAGCAACATGGGGGGATATTTATAGTTTTTTCAAGAGCCAAGGGGGACGTCCTAGGGTAGCTTGGGCAGCATGGGCAACTTTTCACTTTTGAGCAAGTTTTTAAATACTAAAAGATAGACATAGTAAGTATGCATAAGGATCACTAAACTTGCCAATTTCTTATGGCATATATGAATATTCTTTTGCTTAATTCTAATTCAAATTCAAAAGATATATTCATTCTAGAACCCTTCTATGTCCATTCTGAACGTTCCACAGTAAGAGGGAATATTCTCTTAGAATCTTCTCCTTTGGTTTTCTTGCTTGCTCATCACACAAGGTAAATAAGGCATGCTTTTGTTCTTCTCTTTTGGATGTTCAGCCAAGTGAGCATAATATCACAACATGAATTCAAATATGAGCCTTAAGGAAACTCTCTAAACTAGGCTTGAGTAAAGTTGGCATTTTTATTAGAGAAAGTTATCTAATCTTGGCACCATGGCTAGATCTCCTTTTATACACTTTCTATTTTGGTTTCTTGTGTAGGGGTGACGGCTAGGGTTTGTAAGTGAGCATCAATTCAAATTTCAAATCTTTCTAATTAGGTTAATTCACAGTGTGCACATACACAAGTGCACGGTTGAACCAATTTTGCTTAGGTGAGGCATGGCGCACATGATCACTTAGCTTGGTGTATGAAATCACTCTTCATGGATTTTCAAATCCTAGGTGGGACGTCTCATATGAGTGGTGTACTGAATCACTTGTGTGGTACATTAGATCATGTTTCATGGAATCAAATAAGGGAAGATGTCCCATGGTGGTTGAGTAGGGTGGGGGTGCACTCGATCATGGTGTTCCACCCATGTGACTTGCCCATGCTTTGGGTGGCCATGCCTTCATGAGTTGACATGAATTTAATAAAATTTAATATCTCCCTAATCACTAGGAATTTAGGTGTATAATATATAGTTTTAGAACTACATGATCAAGACACAAATTTTAAGGTATAGTTTGGCCCAAGATGATTTTCTTAAAAGCCTTCCTTATTTAGAACCCATTGAAGGTACTCACCCGAATCTTGGCCAATTGTCCCAATTTTCGGATATGTTGTGTGTCTCGTTAGTTTATGTCATCCCATGGAATTTTGGGTCATTCTAAATCCTCGAAGTACCATAAATACCACTTCTTTCCCAATTTAAACCCATGAAGGGTATTTGGCAGATAAGAGCCCTAGTATTGACCAATTAAGCTAATTTACGGATATGTTGTTCAATTGGCCAATTAAAGTCACTTTGCTTCATTTTAGGTGATTTTAGATTCCTAAAGGCCATTAAATGAGAGTTTTAGAACTTGCCAAATTTAGCCCTGAAACGAGTTCGGTTTCATTTTGCACCAAAATTTTATTAAATAGACCTTGAATTTTGTTTCATTTGGTATGGAGTTTTCAGGGTATTACATCATCAATCAAGGTATACCGAGAAAGTTCTAAATTTTTTTTACATAAATAAAGGACATGCATGCATGAAGTAACCCAATGATCGTACAACCTCTTGAATATAAATAAAAATCCATATCGACCAAGATAGGATAATGAAGAGATTCTTAGTCCTAAAGACCATATTTTGGTGCAATAGGTGTAATTATGTACCTTTCTAATAATATACAACTTGATGTACCATTTTCAATAAATCTATTAGCAAGATATAATTCATCTCCCACTCAAAGGCATTGGAATGGTATTAAGCACATTTTGCGATATCTCCTAAGGAACAATTCGTTGGAATTTATTTTATTCTAAAAATTCAAAACTTGAACAATCTATTATGTTGATGTTGGATATTTATCTAATCTGCGTAAAAACATGTTTTTAAACTAGTTTTTTATTCATATATGGTGGTACTATCATTTAATGAAGGTCTACGAAAGAATCATTCATGATAACCTCTTCAAATTATGCTAAATTAATAGTAATTCATGAGATAAGCTGAAAATGTATCTAGTTGAAATTAATGACCTATTATATTCGAGAAAATTATAAATTACCTTTGAATAAAGAAATATTTACAATTTTACATGAAGACAATGTTGGTTGCATTGCACAATTAAAGGGATCGATGACATTTGACATGTAATACTACAAAATGTATCTCATCAAAGTTTTTTGTTTTTTGTTTTTTTTGATATATGAACTCTAAAAGAACAAACAAGTTGCAATCTAGTAAATAAGATCATGTGCTAATCTTGACATTTATTTACCAATGATCAAGATAAATACCTATTGTGACATTTGAGAAAATGATTTATAAAATTGGGACAAAATACTTAAACGTCTTAGTCTTGAAGTACAACCTCTTCATATAAATAAAAATACCTATTGATCAAGATAGATAATAAAGAGATTCTTAGTCTTGAAGTACCATATATACCTTGCTAATAATATACGACTTGATATATGATTTTCAATAAATCTATTAGCAAGATATAATTTATCTCCCACTCAAAGGCAATGGAATGGTATTAAGCACATTTTGTGGTATCTCCTAAGAAACAGTTGGTTCGAATTTATTTTATTCTAATAATTCAAAACTTGAACTAATCTATTATGTTGCTGTTGGATATTTATCTAATTTGCAGAAAACATGTTTTTAAACTAGTTATTTATTCACATATGGTGGGACTATCATTTTATGAAGGTCTACAAAAGAATCGTTAACGACAACCTCTTCAAATTATGCTAAATTAATGGCAATTCATGAGATAAGTCGAAAATGTATCTAGTTGAGATTAATGACCTATTATATTGGAGAAAATTGTAAGTTACATTTGAATAAAGAAATCTTTACAATTTTACATGAGGACAATGTTGCTAGCATTGCACAATTAAATTGAGGATATATTACATTTAATACTACAAAATATATCTCATCAAAGTTTTTTTTTTCTTTTTGATATATGAACTCCAAAAGAACGAACAAATTGCTATCTAGTAAATAAGATCATGTGCTAATCTTGTACATTTATTTACCAATGCACTAACTATTGTGACATTTGAGAAATTGATGTATAAAATTAGGACAAAATACTTAAAAGTATCCAATGATCCTTTTATGAAGAGGAGATGATATTGTTTTACTCTTTTTTCCTTAAATAAGTTTTCTTTCGTTAGGTTTTTCCTAGTAAAGCTTTTAACAAATATCTTTAAATCATCAAAGGAATTGTATACTCTTTTTTTTTTCACTTGAATTATTTTTTCTATAGGGTTTTCTTAAGTAAGATTTTAACGAGAAATATTCCGTACGATAATAAACATCCAAAGGGAAGTATTATAAATATAATTAAATAATGTGAATGCCTATCTTATAAACTTGATGACACATTCATCTACTTAACAAGGAAAAATAAATCAATTAGAGCTATTGATTTTTTTTAGTAATGAAAAAATTAATTTTGACCATTGAAGATTACTTAGCAACTAAAAAATTTTATAAATAGGGCTCTCACTATTCATTTTTGTATGAAGAATTTTTTTTTCTTTGAAAGTTCTGTTAATAAAACAAAGCTCTCTCTTCCTCGCTCATATATTTATCTTTTATTTTTCTTATTTTCTTTCAATTTTATATTTATATTTCTATGACGAAATTATTTAATTTTCATGACAATGAGTATGTATAACAATTGGGTGAAACTTAATGTATAGAAAAACTATAAAAGTACAATTTAAATTTTATTTATGTAGTTTTCATCCATTGCATACACAACAACGCACAACTCCTTTCCACTGGAAACGGAATCCAGGCCCCCGCATAGGGCATCCTCATAACTCATCAACCGTGCAGTTTGGTAGGCATATGAAATTTAGAAATATTCAAATACAATATATAATATGCATGGACCCACGTAGGCCAACAGCTAGTTCATCATAAGTCAAATTTTCCATATAGTAATAAGTATTATCATTTATTTATTAATGGCCGCGATCAATAAGAAATTAAGAGATCAGACGCTGCTCTTGATAGACGAACTATAGCCGTTGTCATAGAACTTGAACCAAAGCATGACGCCTCCATAGTTTGAGGAAGCCTTAATACTTGGAAGAACCTGAGACACCAAGGCATCCGCTGGAATGAACCCACTCTGTGCAGCCTCAGGAGCAGCGGGAAGTCCCAAGAATATCTGCGCAGATTGGACATTCGACGCCCACTGGTTCCACGCATTCTTAAGATTATCTGCGTTGTTATCCGCGAACTGGCATCCAGGATTATTGTAAAATTGAACCCAAACATAGTCAAAAAGACCAGTTTTGATGGCTCCGTCCATCCATGCGTCCGGGTATACACACTGCGGTGCCGCAGATAAGTACACCTTCTGCTGCTGATTACTAAAACCCGAAAGCACTCTTGCCAGTTCGTCCCAGTACTGACTGGTGCCAACCTCGATATCAAAATCAATACCGTTCAAGACAGCGTCCCCGAGTGGACGAGAATCGGATTGCCCGCCAAGGAAGTTGTTCCAAAGGTAATTCCCGACTTGTCGTGCGTCGTCTGCCGATGAGAGAGCGTAGTTTCCAATGCCTCCTCCGAGAGAGAGAAGGACCTTGACACCTTGGCTTTGGCAACTTTTGATGTCGTTTGATAATCCTGTGCAGGTGTTGGCTGCTGGGTCACAGCGGCCAGCGAGATTTAGAGCGGGAGGCTGGTTATTGCCGAATGCATTTAGGAATGCAATGTTTACGAATTGATAGTTTCCAGTGGCACATGTTTCGGCTAAGGTTCCTTCGCCTGTGTTTTGGCCCCAGTAAGTTGCAATTGATCCGGCATCTAGGCTGCTCAAAAAGAATGCACAAGTGAAGAGAAGAGCTAGCGGTAATCCCAATTGGCTTGGCATGACTCGGCTTCTCTTGGTGTGTATTTTGGCGAGGTAATAATTGTTATAGACGATTACGATTTTCTGTGGAGCAATGTTGTGGAAACTTTGGTACTATATATAGGTGCAAAGTACTCGTCTGGCAGCATGGAGTCAACACGTTTTGGAAAAATGAAAACATACGGCTCTCACGGGTCAATTGACTCGTGTTGACCCCGCAAATGGGGGAAAGTTCCTTGCAATGGATAAAAAGTAAGGACGTCAATTTCACTACACAATTAAAACCTTAATAAAAAAGAATTATTGTATTTACTTGTAACTATTACAATTAATATACCTTCAGGTGTAGATCATCTTATATATTACATCATATGTCGTGACATTTAATCTTTAAAATAAGGTTCATGCAATTTTTTTAATTATTTATGATAGATAAAAATGTCATGTTCAATGTACAGGTATTTAATCTAGATTGCATTGCATAATCTAAAGCAAGTAATTACAAACTAATTTTGTCCAATATCAACATAAAAGGTTTACTTGACAATTTAACATGAAACTAATAAATTTTATTCCGAATCATGAATCATTAAAAAATGTAGCAAATAATTATTTATGCTATTCATAAACTGAAATCTTGTTAGCCAAGAGTTTGTGTTATTTTTATTTTAAATGAGCAAATAGCCTTATCTTTTCAACATAAATTAAATTTATTAAAAAGTATGTATACTGATGGGTAAGTTGGTAATAAGACACTATAAATTCAAAAAGTAATTTAAGGGAAGTAGCTAGCTAGATGCACCACCCCTCTTTACGCTAATTTAAACATATTTTTTTAATAATTATTAAACTAATTTTAATTGTATGATAACTTAAAAAAAAATGACATTGTAATATCAAAGATTTCTCTTAATAAATATTTTCCTTTTCAAGAGCTCGCAGTTTACCTTAATATCACAAAAAAGTGTTATACAAAATGGCCAAAGTTCGAGTAGGCATGACATGAATGAAGTTAAAAATGGCCACTTCACCATGATCACAAGGCTACACCATGAATAGTAAAGGCCAACAAACACATTTAATGCTTCACCACCTTCCCCAATCAACATATGATGCCCTCATGAGAGGTTAAGCACCACCATGACTCTACCAAGAGCAACGATGACCCTCTCCACCCACCACCCTTATAAAGTCTACACCCTCTCATACGGCTATATATAAATTGAATGATGGTGAGTTATTCTCACCACTTTTTCAAATCCTCTTGAGTTTGAGTGTGTGTAAGCGTTAGAGAGAGGGGCAACCTTGAGTAGTCGAGTGTAATGTCCCAGAATTTTGTCAAATAATTAAATAAATTAATTTTAAAATTCTTTTGGGTGAAAATTGTGGAATGACACGTGAAAAATAAAATAAATTAGAGATATAGTGAAAATTAAACAAATAAAACCTTAATTTGATAATTAAATGAAAAATTAAGGTTTAGTAAAATTAATTATGAAATTAAGGAACTGTTTAAAAAAAAATAGAAATAAAGTATATACACATATTGGTTAATATGTTAATAAATAAGGCGTGTGTTAGCATAATAAATGTTAATATTACCTATTAGGGGAATATGTACATAGAAAAATCTTATATAATTAAATAAAAATGTAGTGTACATGTATAAAATATTATTGGTGTATAACTACATAAATTATTATCTGAAAATGAAATATAAAATAAATAAAAATACATGAAAATGAAAAATATTAATTATTTAATTAATAGCATTAAAAATATTAAAGAAATAAAAATATATAAAATAAATGTAATATTAAATAATTAGAAAGGAGAAAATTTTAGCAAACTATCAAAATGGAAGGGAATATACAAGAAAATTAAATTTTTATCAATTAGGAAGTGTTTAATTCGCAAAAATTCGGATTATAGAAGCTTTAGAAAGTGATTTGATAATTAGAAACTGCATCCAACGGTCCAAACTCAATCTGTTCGATCCAACGAATGAGATTAAAGCCCTAAACGACGTTCATGAACACCAAATCACGTAGATCCAACGGCCAAAAATCGATCATCCAAATCCAACGGCCCAGATCAAGAATCGGAATCGGAGATCGCGCACACACCGCGATCGAGGAGAATTGGACGGCTCAGAAACGATCAAGCCTAATCGAACGGACAAGATGCATTTCGTTGATCGTGAACCCGATCCGCACACAGTGTCCGATGATCATCCGACGGCCCAGATAGTCGCATTCAATCGATCGCGAACAGAGTACTGCGATCGAGGAAGATCAGAGGGACAGGATTTAACTCATTCTCGATCGATCGCGAAGGTTGCTGCACTCGATGCACATCCAACGGCCACGATCTAATCCGCCTATTTTTGTGATTTGTTGATACGATCGAGAACGATCTGACGGTCATGATTGAATCCGCAAAAATGAGTTCGTGATCTGTTGATGCGATCGAGGAACATCCAACGACTACGATTAAGTTGCACTGATAAATAACCAAAAATCCGAAATGAAATCCAAAAAAATTTGGAAAAAAATCCCAAAAAATTTCTATAAACTTGGTTTTCCAATTCCAAACCATCTTGCTAATTTTCTATGCTTGGGGGGGGGCACGAAATTTTGAAGAATTGGCAAGTTTCCATCACAAACTTGCCATTCTACACACTTTTGAAGCCTATATAAACCCCCCTATGCTCACAAATCAAATCATCCCAAGCAACAAGAGTTGAGTTTTCATCTTGTGCTTCAAGCCCTCTTCTTGGCTCTCCTTCTCACTTTTTTTTTCTCTCTTGAGTGTGAGAAGTTCTTGGTTTGGGGATTCTTCTTGGGTGATTGTCTTGGTGTTTGAGCATTGGGAACTATTGCTTCAACTTTGGGGGAAACTACATATC
>JAJIYU010008526.1:0-17902 GCA_030144865.1 Tinospora cordifolia | reverse complement strand
GAGATGTCGTTGTTCATTTCAGTATGCATACGTAGTCTATTGTTCATATATACAGTTCTGTTCATACGAAACTGTTCACTGTTACTATTTAGCACTGTTCGCATATATGGTACTGTTCATGGGCAGTTATTAACTCTCATTTTCAAGACGTAGATCCTAAAGACTGTTGGCCAAAGACTCGAAACAAGTTGAGATTGAGAGAATTATTACTGAGGTGGAAGTGATTATTCAGCTCTCTAGTATTATTTGAATTTTAATGCTGAATATGTTATGTTTACATTCTTTGAATGCCTAGAAGTATGCAAGAAAATTGATTTAATGATTTCCCTTTCCTTTTAATTTATATTGCTTATGACCGAGAGAGTATGCTTTGTAGTTGCGTCTTGTACGATCTTCTATATCAGAAATCAAAAGTCATTGTTTTCATTTATGAAAATATCGATTTTATGATGTCATGCTGACGAAATGTTTAATTATTGATGAAATATTTATTTTATTATGCTCTATACACAAAAATAAGATTAAATAAAGATTTTAACCATGTACCGGCGCGAGAACGAATGTCCTTCGTGTGTGTTCAATGTAGAATTAGAATTGGTTGTCAGGATTGACACCTAAATGAACTGAGTTTCAGAAATGATCCCAGAGAAGGTTTTGAGTTTCAGAATTGATCTCTCTCCCCATATTTGGAACGCAGAGGTTAACCCCTTTTGGTCTAATTGACAACTATTGATAAATAAATGTTTGAAACACCTAATGGATGATAAGTGTTTACATGTTTAGTGTTTGATTTAAATGATGTTATTGATGTATTGTGTATGATCCACTGGGCTCTTGAGCTCACCCAATCATTTTTTTTTAGGTAACCATTGAAGACATTGCTTCTAGCAAATCAATTTAAATCAGTAGAGGTATGCCCCACAACATGGAGATATTAGAAAATAAATGTATTGTAGGGCATGTGACCCGCTATATTTGATCATTTCAGTTGTCAGTCATCAGGCCAGACAGTATTTGTATTATCAAAAGTTGGCTATGGAGCCCACAAGATTTGTTCATAACTCTAATCATAAATTAATGTTTTCAGTTATTATGAAATCCTAAGCTTACTATTGTTATGTTGTATTTATACTCTATTTTGTACCTTGGGATATGATCTGGTGAAACTAACAGATGTGATAAATGATGTAAAGAAAAAGATAATATCCCCAGTTCTCAGATAGAAAGCAGGATGGACTGCACTCGAAAGAAATGAAGTCTCAAGCTACGAGACAAACACGTCGCCTATGACATATGCGATAGAGATTGGGAGTTGGGAGTGTTACATATTTTACTTCTAACATTTTTATTATATTAATCAAAACAATCATTTAGTTTTCCCTTATAAAAACCATATAAGGCATTGATTTATTTGTACGAGCTATTCTTAGGTAACCCAATAATGAAATTGAAAAGCTTGGTTAATATCTAAATGTAAGCAATTCAAAAACAAAATTAGAATTTAAAAAAGAGAAAAATTGAAAAATGACTAATTTTTATTTTCTAAAAATAATTTATCTTCTTAAACTAAAAAAATAGTAAAAAAAACTGTGGAAACTTTTGAACTAAACAGATTCTTGGTTTTTGGAAACACAAAAAAATTGTATCCAAACCATCAAACAAACAAAACCTAATTGCCGAATTTTTTTAAAAGTAAATTACAAAAAATGTCAAAAAATTAAACTTAATAACATAATTATATGCACATTTTCACTTAATTACGTATATATCGTATATTGTTAATTATTATCAAATATATTGGAACACATATTTTTATACTATTAGGTTTTCTTGTCGATCACTACTGTTCGACCGTTCTGGTGCTCGTCATTGTCTCTTCGTACGCCTCCTACTACTCGCCGTCTTCCTTTGGTCATCGATTGTAGATCTGTGTTACTATTGTTAATATGCTAATTTGCACTCATCACCGCTCTCACTCCTCTCTTCATCGAGCATGGCCAGCGTTACTCTGTTCTCAAGTATGGTTCTTACCCAAAAAATATTCTATTTGTTTGCAGTTCTTTGATCTATTGCGTGTAGGTGAATCTCATCCCCCGTCTTCTTCCTCCTATATTTCAATTATCGTTTGCAGTTATTTGACCACCATCGCTCCATTTTTTGTTCTCTGCTTGTCACCGCATTTCTTTTATGTCGTTATTCTTGATCAGAAACCACAAACTATAGATTGAAGAAGAAGAAGAAGAAGATATTGACGAAGTGACTTTGGTTCATTTTAGGAGAAATTTGAGTCCTAATCTTGTTCTTGAGGGTTTTGTGAAGCTCATTAGTAGCGATTGAACTTTCATTTTAATGACATACATACCTCCGCACAAAAGACATTTTAAAAATTAAAAGAGACATGCGCCTGTGCCATCTGAGCTCTCCCTTTCGCTTCATTCTCGGAGTAGTAGTAGTAGTTCATGAAGATCTAGATCCTTGCTTGGGAGGCGTAAGGAGGAACTCGTGGAGACAATATCTCGCTATTTTCAGCTCTTTGTACGTGAATCTCCTTGGCCCTCCAACGCCAAACCAGACAGTGATGAACTCGAGCCCTAAGATCTATGCCATTTGTCGATACTGGACATATTTGTTTAAGAACGCCAAGAAAGAGAAAACTCTGTCGAAGAGCTCGATGGCAAAAACCACGCAGATGATGGTTATGTTTCTAGCCATGGCATTGGATTCATCAAGAGGAAGGGGTAGGGTTTGCTCCACCTACAACTGCTTCTAGTTGTTCTTGTTGTTGCAGCTTGCCACCTCTACCGTTGCTCTGATCACTGTCGTGCCCTGTGCTCTCAAGCAAAACTAGCCGCTGCTTGCCTGTTCTCTGTGCCACTTGTTGCTATTCTTCCATGTTGTTCGCACGTGTTGCTCATCGCGTTCTCTGTTTTTTGTTTGTTGTTTTCTATCTCCGTTCGACTGATCGTGCTACTTGCCACACAACCCAAAGTAGGACCGCTTGCCCAAACCTTAGGACAAGATCAGAAAGGAAGACTGTACACTAATGTTATACAATGGTTACAATAGAAGATTGTATACCAAAGGGTGGATAAAATTGGTATACAAATGTTATAATAAAAAACATTTCGTGATGATATGTGTATACCAAATGTTATACAGTGGTTACATAGAAGACTGTATACCAAAAGTTGGTATACTAATGTCATTGTAACCTATAATTGGAATATTAATATATTAAATATATGCCAATATTATATCAACTGTATACTATTATTTATAAGATAAATGTTATATCAGTGTGTATCGACAGTATATTAAAGTGATATTGACTGTACACCAACTTTTGGTATGCTAATAATTGTTAATTGATAATTTTTACAACACTATATACTAATGTTGTACTAACAATATATTAATGTCATACTATTGTTTATAAATTAAATCTTATACCGATGTTATACTAGTTATATATTAATGTTATACTAATACTTGTTAATCAATAGTATCTGGTATTTTTGATATTAAGTTTCTGTATATATATAAAAATGAGAATAGCAGTATTTATGTAGTTATTTCTAAAAATGAGAATAGTGGTATTAAAAATATATTAGAATATTAATATATTAAAAATATATCAATATTAAGTTTCTTGTTTTTCTTACATTCACTTTCTCTATTTGCAGAAGCAGAAACATGGCAAACATGGTATAATGTTTGTATAACATGGTATATAATGTTGTAAAAACATGGTATTATTGTTATACAAAGAAATCCTCGTCTGAAATCGGTGAAGTCCTCTAGTTCATGCATAGTATAATATCAGACACTTTGTCTTCGTCCTCAACAGAGCTCTGCTCACTAGTCAACGCAAATCTCTACCGAAAAACCCTCTGAAATCCAAAAGATCTCTATCGAAAAACCCTCTGAAATCCAAAAGCATGCTCACAATTTTCGATTGGGTAGGGATCACTACTACTGAAATGACCATGCCTATGACCATGGAGATGGGAACCTCAATCTGCTATGGCAGAGCAGTTGTAACACCCCAACCCCCACATTCTTTGAGTATTGGACATAACCACCATTCTTTGACAGTAGACTTAACAATTTGGTGAGTTGGGTCCATGTTACTTTACAAGTGACACACACTTGACTTTCTATTTTTCAATACCTCATGCCTTAGAGTAAATTCAAGAATACAACATTCTACTTAGTAAAATCAAAGCAATTAAAGATAAAGAAAAATTCAACTCTTTTATTCATAAAAAGAAAAAATACATAACTTTTTCATGTAAAAGTAAACTATTACATTGTTGATCAAAAGAAATTCATAACCTCTAAAAATTAAATTTCAGTAGAAGACTTATTCAAAATTGGGCGACATGCCCTTACATTAAAAGCTCAATGGATCTTTTTCAAACGACCATTTTTCAAATTCAAACCAATAACACATTCATATTTCAAACACTTGCATACATTAGATGTTTCAAGCATCCATTTGTTTGAAGTTAAAACTTTAGACCAAAAGAGTTTTTAAGCCCTTGATGTTTTTAACGAAGTACCTCCTTAGAGTGAAATATAACTTTTCTTCGCCAATTTTATTGGACTTTTGGAACTTAGGGGACCTTACCCACCAACCAAGTACTTTGGTCTTAAAACTATATGAACTAATCATATGAAAAGAACATTCATAACAACCCACATGTTTGCTATGATGGTACGTGATTATTTTTACCATCTTCTTTTGTTAAATCTTATATCCTTGAATCATCAAATAAATTTCAGAACATGGAACTAGGGTAAATAAAATTCAGAATATGAACAATCTGAAAATCAAATCATGAAACAACCATAATCATGCATCATACTTTGAAATAAAGCCTAAGCATGATACTAAATATGACATGAATATTATGAATGCATAAATCTGAACAAGGATAAAATTTGAAACTGAAATATATTTTAGAATACTAGAACTGAAACTATTTTGATTTCTAAAGCCATACAAATAATGAATATGCTAGTAATTCGAATAAGAAAAATGGGTGTTCTAAAAATCACGTCCACCTTATAATGTTTTCTCCCAAAAGTTTAAGCAAGAGTACCCAACGTACAAGCACCAAGAAAATCACTCAAGATAAATCCTCAAACCAAGAACTTCTCACACACAAGAATGAAAGGAAGGTGAGAAGGGGTGCCAAGAAGAGGGCTTAGAGAAAAAAAGAAAATCTCAACTCTTGTTTCTTGGGATGAGAGGAATTGTGAGCATGGGGGGTTTACATAGAGTTCAAAAGGGTAGAGAATGGTAAGTTTGTGGTGTTATCTTTATAGGAAACTTGTCAATTCTTCAAAATTTCGTGCCTCCTAAGTATAAGAGAATAGCAAGTGAATTTTGGATAATTTTAGGAATTTAGAAACCATTTTTTGGAATTTATTCGAATTTTTGGTTATTTTCCTAAATTTTTTCGAAGCCTTTAATCATGTCGCTCAGATTGTCCTCGAGTACCACACGCAGATCTCAGATCGCAAATTCACGTGGGCGTTGTGCGTTGTTGGATTGGGCAGATCGATCGTGGGCCGTTGGATTGTGGTGATTCGGTGCATCTGCGCGTCAGTGCAGGGTTGATCGTAATCGTTGGTTCGTAAGACCATGCGGATTACGCGTTTCTGGTCGTTGGATGCAGTATATATTGCCAAAATCACTTTCTAAATTTTTCATCATTTGGAATTTGCTAATAATATAACCCAATTTCAATTTCTAATCTACATATATATGGTTTATACCCAACATTGCACATATCTTTCCATTTTATTAAATCTTCCTACGTTTCGTACTTGTATTATATAGATTTGCTAATATTCTTCCCTTTCTATTTCTTTAATATTGTATTTATTAGATATCTTTCTATTTCTTTATTTATTTTTATTGCCAACAATTAATATTTCATATTTTTCTATATTTTTTATTTCTTTATTTTATATATTTTTCTATATATCTATTTCATATATATTTTTTTAAATTTTCAGAGAGATAAAAATAATTATATATGTATATATATATAATTTACTCTACTTACTTTCTATTTGATAATTAACTCCATAATTGTTCTAACATATGTATAATTACAAAATAATTCTATACAAATAATATTTGATAATTCTACTTACCTTATATAATTTGTTAGATCATCACAATACTAAGATTTCATTTGCTTCCAATTATTTTAGAAATTTTCTCAATAAATTTTATTTTTTATAATTTTCACCTAAGAGTCTCAAGAAATCTTCACTTACTTATTTCATTTAATTTTTTTGTCAACTTTATTTATTTTTAAGTTATTTAATAAAATTATAAGGTATTACAACAACTCTTTCGACTTCAACCTAACTTTCCCCGTAATAATGTTGTTTTTGATGCTCCACAGAATATGGCAATACGAACTGTTTTTCAGTCCTTGAGAGTGTCGGAATTGAAAAACCAAACGAAAAATGGGAGAACTTACCACAGATTTAGCATGTCTGTTTGACAAAGGTGTTGGTTGTATCAAAATTCGGTAGAGGACGTGTTCTCGATCACTCTTTTTCTTGTTTTGTCCACCGTAAATTGAAGAAACCCCTTCATTTTCCATTAGAGAGTGAAGAAGACAAATCTTTGCTTTGCAACCCATGGCGTTGTAGCGGTGAGCTGCAACAATGCTATAGTTGTAGAGGCGAGGGCAATGAAACCTCTTTTACTCCTCTTGCTCGGCCGATTAGCATTCCATCAGCGTATATCAGAAGTTGAACCTGCCATTTTCTTTTTCTTTTGATTAGTTTTAGAAGAGAACAGACAAGGATAATCGATTCCCAAACCATTATAATCTATTTATCGGTAAACAGGACAATAAATGAATTAACAGCTCGTGAACCAACCATTCGCCCAAATTTGTCTGTGTTTCATTCTGATCGTTGTTGTGCGAGATCGCCGCTCGTTTGTATTGTTCGCTACTTTTAGGGTTTCGAAAGACATTGTCTCTTTCTACTCCGACTTCATCTTTATTATATATATATATATGCAATGGAGTCAAAAAGTCATATATTTTTATATTGTTAAGTTAAAAAAATCGGCATTTTATGTAATTTTCTCTTTTTTTTAAACTTGGTAATTCCATGGGTTTGGAGCCGATAGGCTTTACTCTGCCCGGCCCACAACGCGGAAAGATATTTACGGCCTACTTGAACGTACCCGCAGTACGCCTTGTACTCCTCAAAACTCGTTAACTATCCGTTGGGATTCAGTTGTACGAATGGTTCTGGAAGAAGACAGAATCTCCGAATCAACCTATCTTCACATGGACTTCTGAGAGCTTAGTGTTTTCGATAATGGCGAGTCGTTTCTTTCACCCTCCCACGTATCTGTTTTCTACATTTCCTAAGAATCATCGACGCTGCTGCTCTTGCAGTTCAATTACTGCTACTTCTAAGTCTCCAAAGTCCAGACCAAACCCTACTTCTTCACTTCGTTTTAGAACCATTTCACGATCTTTACCTCGGAAAGACGTGAGTACTCAATCAGACTGTTCTAATGAAGGGTTAGAAACTCCAATTGCCAATGAACGAGCAAACTATAGCTCGAGTTCTTCGGACTGTCAGCTTTCCGGCAATTCGATCTTTAATGTTCTTGATCGACTTAGGTAATTGAATTTCCCGAAGGAAGTGGAGATATTCTCTCTCTCTCTCTCTCTCTCTCTCTCTCTCTGAAGAATTTGATATCAATTTTGTTTGATTTCTGAATTTGCAGGAATGTATTCATGGTTGATGAGCTTGGCTCGGAAATTATATCCATTGCGCTTCCTGCTGCATTGGCTCTGGCTGCAGACCCTATTGCATCGCTGGTTGATTCTGCATTTGTTGGTCACTTGGGTGTGTGAACTCTATTCTTTTCTGTTTTGAACTTTTTATGTTATTGAATGTTCAAAAAATCATACTATTGAGGCGGTAAGGTTTACCTTTTTTTTTTTTTTTTTTTTTGTTTTTTTTAAGATTCTATACTTAGGGGCATATCCAAGAATTTATTTAAGGTAGTCATGTGAGTAGTTACAATTTTATAGTTAAATTCTTTTTTCTCTTTTAGTAAGAGTCAAACTAAATTTTTCCAAAGTCATTTGATAATGTTATCTTTAATTTGTGAATTGATGCTTGAGCGACAAATTCAGAAGATTGCGTTTTTAGGTGTTTATTTATACATTTTTATTTGATTGTGCTTATAATTTGTTGGATATTATTATTTGATAAATTAATATTTTTGTTTAATTTACTTCAATATTTATATAATTCAATAAATTAATGCTTAAATCTACTTTATCTCTATTTAAAACTCGTGTCTTTACCGCTACTAATGGCCTAGGAAAGCGGTAGTGAAGCTCCACTCCTGTGTATGCTAATTACAATGGTAAAGGTAGGAGGAACATTGGTGAAGCTGAATCCGATGTTAACTTTTCTCCTTTTGTTTTAACTTTCTTCTATATAGGGTCAGTTGAGTTGGCAGCAGTTGGGGTATCAATTTCAGTTTTTAATCTGGTATCAAAATTGTTCAACATACCTTTGCTTAACATCACCACATCCTTCGTAGCTGAAGAGCAGGCATTGGCCGGTGAGGGCAGTAAAGGTTGGTCAGTTCCTATTTCTTTATGTATTTGGGAGTTTTCTGCTGTTTGGAGGGGAAGGAAGGGGCATTATTTAAGTTGGCACAATTTCCATTGAATCTATGAAATTTTCCTTGGAATCTTCTTATAGAAAAATGTTATTATCACTTCAGTAATTTGCAAATTTCAAGTGCAACTACCCTTTAACAATCGTTTTATTATTCATCACATATCTAGAGACATGTTGCATTTGAAATTACAACTATCAGAGTTAGACTATCACTTTCCCTTCTAATATAAGCATTCAATTATCAAATGTACTTCTTGTACAGGAGATGGAGGATCTGGTTCTGGTTTTGTGGTTCAGGAGCTCAAAGATAATGGCAAGAAGCTTCTTCCTGCAGTATCAACTTCTTTAGCGTTGGCTGCTGGAATTGGAATTGGAGAAACAATTGCACTTGTTGTTGGTTCGGGATTCCTGATGAATATCATGGGTATACCTGTTGTATGTAAAACTAGGTTGCTGCATAGTACTTCTTGTTGAGACAATATTTTGATTAATGATGTGGTAGTCTAGTTTCACAGTTTATGAGTTTGGAATCTTCAACAATATTTGGTTTCTGCTGAAAACTTCTCTGAATTGGACAAAGAAAATGGATTTTAAGCTGCATAGGAAATAGATTCTATGGTGTTCGTGTAGAACCATTCAAACCAAGAATAATCAGCTTCTCCAATGAAGGAATACCATGTAGTTGGCTAAAGCGTGTCTATCAAGAGTGGGTTCATTCTGGTGCAAGTTCAACTAAAGTTTGATGTCATTTGAACCAACAAAATGGCTATCTACCAATTTGATCCGATTGGTTTTTTAGCCAAAAGTTATCTGTTTAAAGTTCTTTGGAAAATTGATTGAATCAGTTGATACTGTCTTGACCATTCAAAAAGCTTAAAAAACTTTCATGTTCATTAGTTAATTAACTTAATTTTCTATTATTTTATTTGATAAATCTGCAACTTATATATCCTCAAGCAATTTGTAGTTTCTTGCACGTCTTTATTATTGTGAACTAAATGTGTTTTACATGGAAAACTTCTTGATGTTAGTTAATATTTGTCTATCTGTTGTTATAAGAGCTATACGGTTTTGCAGGATTCACCAATGCGCTTACCAGCTGAGAACTTTCTTACTTTGAGGGCCATTGGTGCTCCTGCAATAGTAATTGCACTTGCTGCTCAGGGAACTTTTCGGGGATTTATGGATACAAAGACACCATTATATGCCACATGTAAGTAGTAGATTTTTCCAACCTCTCCTACTCGATTCTACTCGAGAAATATGACTAATTATTAATCTATAGTAATGGTGTAGAGGAGGATAAAAAATAATATCGAATAACCACTAGTAATTTGATGGAGTGGAGTGGAGTGGAAAATGCCAATTCCATGTACTTGGGAAAAAGGCCTATTTGGACTGAGTGGAGTTACATTTACTTGGAGTGGCTCGTAGGGTTGATTTAGCATGTCTATTTTCATTGTCCAAGAAGCATGTGCAGGGGGGAAGGGGGAAAACTTCAGGTCCTTTTGTCTGATATAATGCAATTGGAATTAGGCTTCAACGTTTGACGTGTTCATGATGATGGACTGCATTTACACATCAGTATGATGCATATTTTCCGTCTCCTTTCATAGGATCATCCACCATTAATTGACCTATGACAGCTGTATATCCATCTTATTCTTTATTGTAGATTGGGAAGCACCCGTAGTTCATACGTAGGTACATTTTCTTCCTTCACTAACTATTTATCATAAGAGATGACAGACATGGTAATGGATTTTAAAAAAGTCATGGTTTGGTGTATGAAATTTTTGTCTGTCACTGAACTTTTATTTTGTCAGTCCTTGGACCTTGAAGAGTTAACTAAGGGAAAAAGGTAATTTGATTCTTGGATTGCTTATAATGAAGTGACACAAACTGTATTGTCTGATGTGTTATGTGTTATGTTTTCCTATGTAGTACAAAACAAATTTAATTGGCATCTACTTTCTTTCCTACATGGCACACATGTCACCTCACTCATCTTCGTATTTACTGACGTGGCAGCACTTACTGAAATTGCCATGTCAGCATCATTTGCTTCCCTTCTTTTTCTTTTCCTCTCGCTTTCAATCTTCAAACCTGAACGCTAACCCTAACCCAAGGAATTCCATATGTTACAGTTACTGCAGCATCATGACTTTCCAAAAAGCTGCTAGACTTTGAGCAATTTCGTCAGGCTAGAAACATCACACACTTCAAACATGTCCTGTGCAAGATTCTAACATCAGATATCCCTTTACACAGCAAAGACTAGATTGTTGCATCCCTTGTTAATCTCAAATCTTCGTCAAATTCCAGTATTATAGATCCCAAGAACCCTATCAATTTGGAAATAAAAATTCATGATACAACCTCTAGGTTAATTGAACAGATTCAGTCCTCTTTGTCACCCGAAGAAGAAGAGGCCGCTTTTGTTGACCTCATCACTATAATTTCTAAAGGAGTGGCAGATTACACAAGAGCCCCTGTTGCCCAAGGAAGAATTTTCCCATTGATAAAGCTAATTATAGAAGGAGGCAAGAGGGTTGCTGTGGAAGCTAGCTTAGCTTTTTCTATTCAACTCAAACGTGGACGGCGGAACCATTCAACCATTATTGCAGCTGCAGCAATTCCGACATTGGGAAGAACTGTCTTCTCTGAAGGGCCATAATGGATGCAAGACCCTCACTTATTGAGGACTTTGCCTACATAACATGACTTCCATACCATTAAAGTGGTTTCCTGTAGATCGCTTTCATTTCTTTTTCTTTTTCTCTGCCATAATTTAACATATTGGAATGTTCCCAATTTATGAACTTGGCTTAGCAGTAGGGTTATAGTTTGAAGATTAAAGAAGGAGAGGAAAAGGGAAGAAGAAGAGAAGCCGTTAGAGTAGAGAAGTGAAGAGAAGTGAAGCAAATGGTGCTGACATGACAATTTTAGTAAATAGAGTTGCCACCTCAGCAAAAAGGAAGATCAATGTGCATAGATGTGGTGATATGTGTGCCACGTAGGACAGAGAGAGTGGATGCCATAGTGTGATGTGTGTGCCATGTGAGCATTTTTGCTGTGCTGGCAATCCGATTCAAGGTTAAGTGACTGTGGATGATATGTTTCAAAATTTTACTTATTTTTTGTTACAAAGTCGAGTTTTATGACCGATCTATTACAACTCTTAAAGGTTAGGAATTGTCAATGAAATCAACCCTTAAGTTGTATTTACTAAAAATAATTTGACTCAACAAAAGTGATCAGAAAATTATTTATTACATTATATGAGACCATTGGGGACAATGCATCTCTTCCTTAGCATATTGAATTTTGCTTTAGTACATCTGTATTGGCTACAATTGTCCATTGAGAAAGGGTGTTAAATTGCTTATGTCTAATTGGTTAATTCCTTGGCTTAGCATTCGACCTTCTTTGAGGACTAATAACAATGATGACGTGTAGCCTACATATATTACATATGTGCTAATTACAATCTGTAAATAATAATTGCTACGTTGAATAATCAGCTATTGGCAACTTATTGAATGCAACACTGGATCCGATTTTGATATTTCTCTTTGGTCTGGGAGTTCGTGGTGCTGCAATTTCTACTGTTATTTCTGAGTACGTGATGAATGTGGTAAAAGCATTTACATTTAGGATGTGCACTTTTTATGTGTTCAGTCTTTTATCTTCTGTTACTTTTGCCTGTGTAATCTAACTGCATGCACTTTTCCAGATATTTGATTGCTTTTATCCTGTTGTGGGAGTTGAATTCTAAAGTATTGCTCGTCCCTCCAAATATGGAATGGAGAGGGATGGTCCGTTATTTAAATTCAGGTATGTTTCTTGCTATCTGAGCATTTTGATATATGGCTTTCTACCATGGATAGCGTTTTCTTTCTGCTTCTAGATATGAGGTGGATATCTCCAACACTTCAAAAGCATTTGATGTTGGAAGAGGAAATTGATGATCCATGCATATGATGTCTTAGTTGACCAAAATTAGCAACTAGGGAACGCAATTTCATTAACACCTCAACCTAGCACATTTTTATGGAAGCATTTATGGAGAAACTTCAAAATTTATGGTTTAACTAGACATGAAGTGGTTTGTCATGGTTGTGGGTTTTATATAGTCGAACAAACACAAACACACACACACAGATGCAAATCAAGGCAAGAAGAACGCCACAAAGGTTTACATGGTTCAGCAAAGACCCATCTATTCCACCGGAGACAAAGACTTTGCCAATTTGGGAGTGTCTAGCATAACACTCAATATTTCTTTATTTTTCCTCATTGCTGACACTCTATGTTGTATCTCTGTACCTTATTGTACAGAGAGCTTTGCACTTAGAATTCTACTCAGCTTAAGAAACTTTCCTCTTCAATCCAAGAAACTAATACAATCAAGCAAACTAGTAAAATAAGAATTGATGAAACTAGGAGCAATCCTTGAGCCTACATGAGTTTTTAAGCATAATAATCTCCACATTGACAAGGAACACCACAAGCTTGTCCATCATCACAATAAACATCTCTAGCTAAACCACTCAAGGCGCTTAACATTGTAGAATATTGATCAAATTCAAGTTTTCAAGCTTAACTGCCGGAACTATCTTTGTGAATATATTTGGAAGATTATCATTGGTACTGATCTTCTATAAATAAATCTCACCCTCTTCAATAATCTGATGGATAAAATGGAAATAAACATAAAGATGCTTGGTTTTGAAATGATGCACTCAGTCTTTAGCCAAGTGACTGACGCTTAGACTATTGCAAAGAATTTTACACCCCCCAAGGTAATACCATATTCTCTGCCTTCAAAGTAGACAAAACAACACTAATCTGCAACATATACCTCCAACTAATAAAACTACGTGCTAACGTGAACACATAACTTGTGGTAGACACATATATTACTGACAAGTGAACATATACCATTGTCCCATTGGAAAACCAATCCTACATCCAATGTAGTTCAAAAATACTGCAACTGCAATAACCATTCCATCGACTGTCACTGGGAAGTTGTTTAGAATCTGCCATATATTTTTACAACACTTGCTGCATATGAAATGTCTATTAGAGTGTTCACCACGGCTTACGTCATGCTACCCGCTGCACTAGCATAAGAAACTTGAATCATACACTCACAGCTCCTCATTAATGCTAGGAGACAATCTGCTGAAAGTCGAAAATGAGTTGCTAGTAGAGTACTCACTAGCTTAGAGTTCTTCATTCCAAACCTTGAAGTACTTTCTTCAATTACTTCATCTTTGACAGAAATATCTTGCTTTTTTTTCCTTTCTCTCTTTATCTCCATACCAAGAATCTTCTTAGTTGCACTGAAGTCCTTCATCTCAAATTCTAGACTCTATTCAAATTTTAACTTGTAGATGAAATCTATTATCTTAGTAGCAATTAGCATATCATCAATATATAAGAGTAAATAAACATAAGAGTCATCTAAAAGCTTCAAAAATTACACTCATCGATTGTATGTACTCCTCATATATCCTAATCCCTTTGCGATTATGAAAGCATCAAACAGCATATATCATTCTTTGGGTGATTGCTTGAGCCCATGTAGGACTTATTTTGTTTTCACACGTAATCACTTTGACCAAAAACCTCAAAACACTTTTGGCTGCTTCATGTAAATTGTTTGAGCTAAGTCCCTATGTAAGAAAGTTATCTTGATGTCTAGTCGCTGTAATTTTGGATCAAATAATGCTGCTAATGCTAATAATACTGTAAGAGAAGTGTGCTTCACAAACGGGTAAAAACTCCTCATTGTGGTTGATGCCTTCTCTCTAAACATACCGTTTAGTAGCCGACCTCATCTTATATCTCACACTATGTGAGAGGACCATCTTTCTTGGAATAGACCCATTCACAAACAATACCTGTTGGCCCTTAAGTAACTCTACAAGATTCCAAGTGTGGTTCTTCATTAATGAGTCCATCTTTGCATGGCTTTTTATTTCCATCTTTGAAAACAACTATCACTTGTTTACCATCAATAAAGTGAGGATCATCTCCATACATTGTCAATGAGTATTCTAGCATGTCTTTGAACCCATAGCGACTTGGTGCTCTAATTATCTTCTTAGCTCTGCCACTAGCTAAGGATTGTTGTTGCTTTTGTTGCTACTGCTGATTGGCCCGCTTGTTGTATGCTTGACATTATTCATTTGATTTCACTCTTGGAATATTGAACTGTACTTGCACATAATCACCTTAATCCTTCTCCTGAAAATCGATCTGCTTCCCAGATCCTAAAGTAAACTTATCAAACATCATTCCATGCTAATTGCAATCTTATGCAAATTAGGACATTCTAACATATATCTTTTTACTCTATTTGCATAAAAATATGACTTTCTCAGCTCTTAGATCAATTTTACTTTCTGTGACATGATATTAAGTTGAACATCCAGACACTCTTAAAGTGCCGCAATCAATATCATTTCCTAACAATACCTCAAGTGGTGTATGACAATCATAGTTGATGGTGATCTTTAACAAGGAAACATGTAATCATTGCATTTGCCCAAAATTCTTTATCCAAACCAGCACTATATAACATAAATTACGCTCTCTTGGAGTGCAATTCATCCTCCTTTCAAGTCAATTCTACTTTTGGTGCTTCCCTAACTATGATGTGTTTCTCTATGTCTTCGTCCTGATAAAACTTTGAGAATATTTTACTAGTGCACTCACCGCCATTATTATTTTACCTTTTGATGCTTCCATTAGTTTATTTCTCAACATTTGTCTTCCATTTCTTGAGACCTCATGTACTTCATCCTTAATTTTTGAACTTTCCACCTGGATCATACGTGAAAAGTCGTCCATGTATGAGTCAAGATATCTCATTCTACCACGTAAGGAAATTGTTGAAGGACTCCAGGCATGTGAATAGATATCATCCATAGGACCTTTAGTGTGATGAATTGCTTGGTTAAATTTAACTCTACACTGTTGTTCAAGCACTCAATTTTCACAAAATTTCAATTTTCTCTGCCTTACTTTTTCAAGTAAGCTTTTCTGACTCAACACCTCAACTCCTCTTTGTCTCATGTGCTCTAGTGGTATATCCACAACTATGTATGGGCTGAATCACTGTCTATATGCATTGTTGTACTGTTAGTAACTGTATGTCCTAATGACATAGACAAGTTACCAACTTTCTTGCTCTTCATAACTACAATGCACGTCGAAATACCTTGAAAACTCCAACTTTGGCTACAATCTTGCAACCTTGTGAACTTAAAGTATCCACAAAAATAAGATTCTTTTGCAGTTCTAAAACATGTTTGACCTCCATCAAAGTCCTTAGCACACCATCATGCATCTTGATCCTCATTGTTCCCATCCCTACTTTTTCATAGGCCTTATCATTTCCCACAAACATAATACCACTATTCATACTCTAATAAGAGGCAAACTAGCTCCTGTTGGAACACATGATAAGAATTGTAGGAATAGCTTGAACTAATAATCTCCGTATCATCTGAGCATCCACAATGGCTAAAAGAACATTAGCACTATTAGAACTGCAATTGTTGTATTGCTTCCCAATTTATGTTTTCCTTTCTATTTCTGCTCTGGACAATCTTTCTTGAAGTGGTCTTTTTTGTGACATTCAAAGCACGTTAATTTTCACTACTTTGATTTTGGTCTGAATTGATCTCTGAATCCTTGGACCCTAACTATTTAGGTCTGCATCTAGCTTGCAAGCCTTTACTTTTTCTTTTAATAAGCAAAATCTTCAACTCCTTAGAGTCCAAAGCTATTTTGACATCCTTTAGAGATAGGGTGTCTCTATTGTAGATTGAAGTGTCCACAAAGTGCTTATAGGAATTTGATAGTGCATATGACAAATAAATTGCACAATCTTCATCATTGACTTTACATCCAACATTCTTTAAAGCTAAAAAGGTTATATTGAACTTATTATGATGTTCTATAATGGACGTTCATTTCTTTATCTCCATTATGTGTCACTGTTGCTTCTTTATATACAACTATAATTGTTAGAAAAATTTTCATATACAAACTCTTTGCTTCCAACCACAAACCCACATCTATAATCTCCTCTTTAATCTTTCTCATGACTTCACTCAAGCATAGGTAAATAGAGTGAATGCTCTTTTCATAATTTCATCTTTCTCTTCTTATATCAAATTTGCCGATAATACATCTCTTCCCTTTAATGGCTTTTTGAGCCCCAGTCTTTACCAATAGAGTTCGCATCCTAATTCATCAAAGATAAAAGCCCTTTTTATCAATTTTCTCAACCTAGTATTTTGTAGCTATGTTAGCGATCAAATTTTGTTACTATGCAGATCTTGTTGATACAAACCTTGACAAAAAGTTGAACTCAAATTTGACTTCGAATGACTTTGATATTAAAGAAAATAGCCAAAGTTGTGAAATTTCTTCTTGTATATGTGAGGCAACAACTAAAAATTCCTTTTATTTATATTGGTTGATGCAATAGAGAACTGAAGAACCCAATATAAATGGTCCCACCTTGACTTTTCAGAGCACAAAAGGACAAAGGACCATTTATGTTACTTGAATTTTTAGTTCGCTTCATGAACAACACCCAAACGTGCTCATCACAATTGCACTACTCTGTACTCAGAACTGCATCATGGTATAATGCAGCTCTGATGACAACTGCTATCTTTGATCTACAAACACTACTGCACGCATGCGTTTACAAAAAACAAACTTGCTTTGATACCAATTTGTAGATATTTATGCAAAAAATAAAAAACACAAACACACACATAAAGAGATGAAAATCAAGGCAAGAAGAATAACACACCAAGATTTACATGGTTTGGCAAAGATTTTCCTACTCCACAGTTAATGAAGACTTTACTAATTTGGGCGACACTGGTATAACACTTAATTTCTCTTTGTTTTGCCTCACTTCTGATAATGTAATACACACTTAGTCTGTTACTCCAATTAAGCAACGAAAATAGAAACAATTTTTGGGCCACAAATTGTCTTAGCCACATGTACATAACAGCGGGAAGAGTTATCACTCAAAGCAATGGGCCTTAAATGCTCCCATTTCATATATCCAACTATGTGTAATTTAACTCCATTCAATGAAGGAAACATAAAGGGTGCATCTAAACCTTAATTTTCTGGACGCTAGTGAAATTGTTTTCTCTTTAGT
>JAJIYU010008525.1:0-17926 GCA_030144865.1 Tinospora cordifolia | reverse complement strand
AATAATTAATCCCAAAAATCATTTCTCTCAAGAAATTACATTTTTCTTCTAATTTCACATATTTTCCCCATTTTTCTCATTTTCTCCAATAAATAATATAAATTGAGAAAAGTTGCTGTAAATTATTGTATTTCCTTTAAAAAATTCCAGAAAAATGCGTATATCGTATTCAAAAATTTTGCGCACCAAAACGTGGGTCGTCACACAAATTGACCAAAGGTGACTTAGTTTGACTATATTTGACCAATTGACTAAGTTTGGCCAAGTTTGACAGACTGACCGAATTTGACCAAAACGATTTGGGTCGATCGAGACTAATTAGAGACAGCGAAATTAGAGATTAAGCCACGATATATAAAGAACTGAGATTGAGTTTAATTAATGCAGATTCGAGTGAGCACTGCGAGACTTGGTCGAGTGTCGACGGGACATCGGTGCGTGGGACCGGAGGTGAGTAGTTCAATTCAAGTGTTTTCTATGACTTGTATTCCTTGCATAAAACTTGTGCGAAATGACATGGTTTAATAGTTTCATGAGATTGAGCTATATTTGAGTGAATTTTGAAAAGTGTAGATATACACGGGTAATGAGACGATAGGCTCGAGAGTTAAGCGTCGGGGTCAAGGTACATGATATGATTGGGATTAGACTCGAAGGTCGAGCGTCAGAGTTAAGGTACATGATCAGTGCGCCTAGCCTCAGAACCCGCTCGAGTCACAAAACTTGAGGGACGAGCGTCGAGTTCGGGTATTCAATGGGTATGCCTAGCTCACGACTCGTTTGAGTGGCCAGTACGCCTGACTCAGGACCCGCTCGAGCAATGACCATAGGTTGGGTTTGTTGATTTGATCTCCTAGCCTGGATATAATTTTTAACTGGCATAGATTTGAGATGTTTTCTGAAACCGTTGCACTATTTACAACTGCTTTTATATTATGTCATGCATTCGAATGTTAAATCATTTTTACTGCTCATGCATATATGCACTATTTTGGAATGCTAGTTATGATTGATATGTTGGTCTTACTACTCACTGAGCCATGTTGATTTAGGTTCACTACTCTACTAATATTTCAGATTCTTCGGTGGCTGATATAGGGAAGGGCGTGGTGATCGCCTAGCTCCCTGACGCTTCTGTCCCATTTTTGGTCTTTGATTTAGAGGTTGGTCATTCCCCGTATATGTATAAATGGTCAACTATGTATTTTGGACAAGACAGATATGTAATATGATGTTTACTGTTTGTATGTTATTTACTTTCGCTCTGAGTTTTTCAGTTATTCTGATATCGTTTGTTGTATGAGATTGGAAAAGGACTTAACAGTGGTTAGGCGAACTTGACATGGTGAGTGAGTTCGTCAGGCCACTGTGCCGGTCGGGCTACTATACTGGTCGGGCCACCTTTTGGCCTAGGAAAGGGGTCACGACAATAACAATAGATTGTACTTATATTATATATTTGCATGATTTTCGAGTTTAATAGCAAAATTATGATATAATTTGTGGTGAACTGATTCTTGATATGTCGCATTACAAGCATACATATTTTTGAGCACGTGCTAATAATATAGGTTACTACTTATTGAGCCATGTATAATTTAGCTTAGTACTCTCTCTATATTTTAGGAATATTGGGGATAGACAAAGGGAATGTTATTATATATGTTTAAGTTTACTTAAGTCTTGCATCGTATTTCTTTTATATTTTCACTGCGTCGTATAAGTCATTTTATATATTTAACCTACCAAATTTTGTTACGAACTTGTAACCCAATTTATTGTTAGAATATTTTAGTTATTAAATGAAATCTCTTTTGTATATATGTTTGGAGTATGGAAAGTTTTATCTGTAATTTGGCGACTGGAGGATGGGAATAGCTTGTTGAGTTACAGTGCAGTCGAGCTGCTCTTGATGTTGGGCTAGGAGTCCTGAGAACATAAATTCAATGCTCACAAAATTAAATTCATTGATTACATAATTAAATTTATGTCGTGAAGAGGATCCATGATGATAATAATCAAATATACATATGACAATCTCTCTTTTGAATACCATCATACATAAGAATATGCATCACTGTACCTTACTAGATAAAAACAATGGAAAAAAAAATCTAAAGATAAAAAGAATACATACACTCATGGAGTTTGCAATATTATCAAGACTATCTCCAAAAATCTTGCAAGCAAAACCCTAAAGGATAAAAGTTTAGCTAGGGGAAAAAGCACAATTTACTAATCAATAACACTTTTTCGAAATGATTTTCCC
Source organism: Tinospora cordifolia (assembly GCA_030144865.1). Lineage (NCBI taxonomy): Eukaryota > Viridiplantae > Streptophyta > Magnoliopsida > Ranunculales > Menispermaceae > Tinospora > Tinospora cordifolia. The sequence goes on along the minus strand of JAJIYU010008525.1, from coordinate 15,657 downwards.
CTCATGTTAACAATATTGACTTTTTTTTTTCAATAGCTTAGCTTCAAATACTTTTTGGACCCTGCATGTAAATTTTCAACTTCATAAATACCATAATTAATAATTTTTTTATAAAGAAATTTATAAAAAATTACTGCAACATGACCATTTAAGTGTTAATTTTATCATCCTTTTTAGCTAATGAATAAAGAAGGATTTCAACCAAATATAATTAAATGATAAACCTTTCTTCCTTCGTGCATATCTAAGTAATTATGATATTGATCTTCTTGACTCAAATAGATTCATATATATAGTTTTAATGCTTCAACTTAAATAAAAGTTGGCTTGCTAGCTAATAAATTAATTAAGAATGTAATACGTTATTCATATAATATATAGTATATATAAGTACATCAATTATATAAAAATGTATATGATAATTTGAAACCAAATAATTTTCAATGATGATCATTACAATAAAAAAAAAATCAAGCGCATACATATATGTATAAGATCACTAATATATAATGAAATCATTATAATTTTGGACCTCTAAGAATGTTATATGACTATCCTCAAAGGAAGACAACATTGAGGCTCACAACTGGTATGGAAAAGAGCTCATATAGGTAAAGGAAATGCTAGATAATAACCTTAATCCTAATATGAGTTGAAGGAGGTCCAAATATTCGACCACCCTACAAAGAGGTTGAAGGTCAAAATAATACTAGGGCCTACTTTGGAGCAGTGAATAATATAAGACTTGAAGGAATTTCATGATGTCTTTGTCTGGTCCCTACCAAGATATGCCTAATGCTCACCAGAAGTAATAGTTCATCGCCTCAATCCCAACTTATTTATAAATCTGGTTTGATAAAAGAGAAGAGCACTTAGTACAACAAGAGCATAAGCATCAAGGAAAGAGGTAAATTTCATCTGCGAATCACCTACCGAGATTGACTTGCTAATGCAATTATGATAAGAAAGCCTAACGGAAAGTAGAGGATGTGCACCGATTTTACATATTTTAATAAGGCATGCCTTAAGGACTACTTTCCACTCTTGAGGATAGATCAGCTCATAGACACAATGATGGGACTTGAACTCCTAAGCTAAATGGGTGCGTATTCTACGTACAACCAAATTAGGATGTGCCTAAAAGATGAAGAGAAGACATTGTCTATTATAGACCATGGAATTTACATCTACATGGTGATGCCTTTTGTTTTGAAGAATGTTGGAGTGACATATCAGCAACTAGTTAATTGAGTCTTCCAAGATGAGATCGACATCAACTTGGAGGTGTATATTGTCAATATGCTTGTCAAAAGTGTCTCTTTAAACACCAACCCTAATGGTCTCATAGATGTTTTCCAAGTTAACCAATAGCTATAATATGTGGTTCAACTCAAGAAAGTACACCTTTAGCATCAAAGTAGGCAAGTTATTAGGTTTCATGGTTAATTAGAGAGGACAAAATAAATGCCATATTAGAGATGAAGGCCCAAAAACTTTAAAGGAAGTGCAAAGGCTAACATGATGTACATTGCACTGAGAAAATTTGTGATTGACTCTACTAGCAAATGTTTGCCCTTCTTTTAAGGTTATCGAAAGAAAGCCTCTTGTTTGGGATGAGAAGTGCAACAAGGCATTCCAAGGACTTACAAGTATCTTACTTCGCGAGCTCTCCTCTCAAAACCCACCCTCAAAGAGGCCTGATTCCTTTACATTTCAATCTCTAATGTAGCAATCAACTTGACTCTAGTCAGGAAAGATCAAGGGCAACAGAGGCGTGTACACTAAATGAGTAAATTCTTGCTCAACACAAAGACCAAATACTCGAAGATGGAAAAGTTCATCCTTTCCTTCATCACCTTAGCACGAAAACTCTAATCATATTGAAGCACATCATGTCATCGTCCTTTCTTGACATTGACTCAAATAAGTACTTCAAAAACCTAATAAGTTGAGATGACAAGGAAAATTGGTGATTGAGTTGGATGACTTCGATATTGAGTATCATCGTATGCACTAGCCAACTCCATTAATAAATTCATCATTAGGCTAGAAAACCATAGGGAGAAAAAATCGAAGTGAGCCTAGCAACTTTATATACATGGATCTTTCGCATGCAAGGATGCAGGACAAGCATAATTTTTGTCTCACCTAAAGGAAAAGAAAAAAACACCTTGCACCATTACAATCTGGCTTCTCAACCTCCAAATGATTCTGAGTATGAGGTTCTATTAGTAAGGCTTAAGATGGCACAAAGCTGGGGGAAGAAAAATTAAAATTAATTATGGCTCCCAAATAATTATGGATCAAATAACTTCAAAATACCATACCAAAGATAAATGAACGGAAGCTTATCTTAGCAAAGTACGAGATTGTTCCTTTCTTCTAAGGAGCATGTAGTTAACCAAATACCTTGAGCGGAGAATTCATTAGCAAATTCACTCTCTACACTTGCCTTTATGTCAAGGGAAGAGCATGTAGTACAAGTTCCTAACGAATTCCTACCACATTGAAGCAAAGGAGAGCAAGGGGATATACACTATATGTTGATCTACAACATTCATATGTATATGGATGCTACCTAAAAATATCTAAAAATAAGAAAGTCCCTAGAGACAAAGTTCAAGTAAGAAAGATACAATGACAATCAACGAGATATATCTGTCCTCATCAAAGATGTTCATTACAAAGAAGGTATTTGCTCGATGGTCAGTTAAAGCAAGTACTAGAGGAAATGCATGCGGAGGTATGTGAAAACCACTAAGGGGTAAAGTGTTTGCCTACAAGGAACTACAATAAGGGTATTACAAGCTAACACTCACCTAAAATGCGTTCAACATAGCAAGGAAGTGTCACAGCTATCAAAAGCATGCCACTTTAACCTACACACTTCAAGAAAATTAACATTAATTCAAAGTCCATGGCCCTTTGCTTGATGGGGAATAGATCTAATAGGCCCCCTCATGATGTGCAAAGGAAAAAATGAGGTTCATAATAATAACCATTGGTTATTTCACAAAGTGGGAGAAGGCAAAGCCCAAAGCACATATACATGAGAAAAAGACCATAAAATTCATAAATCAACCATATGTCAATTTGGAGTGGCTTATGTTATGTCAAATAATGGCAAGTAATTCAACAATGCCGAATTTAAGAAGTTTTGCTAAAATTTAGGAATTGATGTTTTTTTCTCAATACCAACTCATTCTCAGGCCCATGAGCAAATAGAAGTAGTCAACGAGGTCATTAAACACACCTTGAAAACCAAAATAGAGGTCAAGAAAGGAATATGGGCCAATGAATTACCACTTGCGCTCTAGTGTTACTAGACCATGACAAGGACCACTATTGTAGAAATAACTTTTTATTGGCATCTAGAATGAAGGTAGTTATTCCAATTGAGGTTCTTGTTTCAATGTTAAAACCCTCATATTTCAACAACAAGATTTTAAAAAAGAAAAAACATGGAGGGACCAAAAATTCGCTTTACTACATACTAAAGAAGAACTTCAAAATATTGCAATTCAAAAGTTAGGCCAAAAAGTTTCAAAGTGGGTAACTTAGTTATATATAAAGTCATAGTAAACACTAAGGAATTGAGATTTAGGGTATTCAATAATAACTAGCAACCCCTACGAAGTAGAGACTCTCAAGATTTACTTTCAGTGAAGTCCTTAAGAACTAAATGTATAAAGATTAGATCACATTTTCTACAATACAATAAAGCACATTTTTATGAGAATAATTTACAATGTTTCGACTAGCAAAAGTTGAATCAAGGATGTCTACCTGATTTGCTACCCTAAGATATGAGCAGAGGGACTAGAAAGTAAAACATCTCAAGATTTTCTATCAATGAAATCCTAAAGAATTAAACATATAAGGATTGGATCACATTTTCTATAATATAATAAATTTCATTTTTACGAGAAGATTCGACAAGTTTTCGACTAGCAAAAACTCAATCAAGGATATCTAATTGATCTCTTTCCCTAAGGTCTAAGTAAAAGAACCTATCTTGATATTTTTGCGAAGAAGGCTATAAGTGGCCATAAGTGGAATCTAATTAAAGGTGATCAAAGGTTTGAAACACCACAGGCTAGCACTAGGAAGCCCTGAGACTTGGTTCCATGTAAACATGCTATCAATATAACTTTCTAAGTCGTAGAAACCTACTCAAATTGTCACAATGGAGAATACTTTGCTTTTAACCAAATGACCTGAAGGCTTATGTTAGACCAAATGTACTTGGTAAATTAAAAATAGAAAAGAATGAAGAAGAATGAAATAGAATGATGAAGTGAAATGGAATAAGACTTTCTTTAATAAAAAAAAAGGTTTACAAAGGTAGCACATAAAAATAAAAAAAATCATAACAAGGTCAAAAAACCATGAAGAAAAGGGAAATCATCCTTGAATGTTTATGTTTGAGATAGTTGCTCCAAATTGAGGTTTGTTACTCAAAATTGAGGTTTGTTACTCTTTTTGCTCACTTGGCATCTACTTGTTTTTTCCATGACTTCTTGATAATAGTAGTGAAGGTAATAAGATTAGCATTTTCACCAACCTGCTCTAGCTTCACCAAAACTTCCTTTGCATGTTGCCTAAAAATGAATTAGTTCATAGTTGAAAAATCAAGATTGCCTTCAAAATACTGGTTAAACTTCAAGTGAAAGTTGAATTTGTTCCTTCTTACTCCTCATCGTGGAAATCCTGAAGCTCTTGCATGGCCTTGAAAGCCTTAATAGTCAAATAAGCAACATCATCTTTCTCTTGAACAAGCTTTGATACTCGTTCAGTCAACTGGACAATCTTAGCTCAGGCTTTTTTGAGGTTGGCGAGGGCTTGGTTTTGTGCAAGGTGTGCCTCAATTTTTGCATTTGGAGACACTAATATTCTCATCATCCTCATTCTCATTCTCTGCCTTACATTTCTCTAAACACTACTCCATCTTGTGATAAGCTAGGATTGACTTGTACACAGCTTGCATGAATAACAAAATAGTTAACACAATGAACCAAAAACTCAAATAGGACTTAACAAAAAAAATGTTGTGAGTACCTTGACACACTTGATGAAGGTGTTTTCTTTGTTCTCCAAGCCATAAACCTCCTTCCCTTTCTCTATCAACTCTACAAAGGCCAATATGGAACCCATTAAGGGGCCAAGTCTTGATTGAATAACCTAGAAATAACAATTTTCTTCATCTTCTTAGTAGGCTGAGGATTAGCCAAAAAGGAAGAGCTTAGCCTTCACTTTAAGCCATGTTGAGGTAGATCCAACTAATCTTGGAGTAGTGGATAAGGAAATGACAATGGTCAAGTGACCTACTACCCTCCTTGACTATGCCAACTACTCATGAAAAGGCCAAGTGAGATATGTTGTTGTATTGATCACCTGCTGCCTCTCTTCGATTCTTTTAAAGTTGAATGGCTCACATGATCTCCTTGGAGTAGAAGCCATGCGGTGATGTACCATAACAACAAAGCAAAGATTAGACAAAAGAAGAAAGTAAAAAATCAAAGTTGAACAAGCGTACCTCAAAAAAAAATGAGGGATGGGGCAATGCCCTCAATGAGGAGTTTGGCAAGGGTGAGAACAAACGAACACTTCTTAGAGTCAAAGTTCATGGAGCAAATTTGGATCAACTTTCTTTAGTTGATCTCCCCACCCTTTTTTGCCTAAGTAGTAGGGTTATCTCAAAAAGCTATAAGAAAAGAATAAATAGGGTATTATTATTACTCGAAGAAGGTATGAATGGAAAAGAAAGAAGAAAGCCTAATACTCTTTCCTTGGCATCTAAAAAAAGGAACCCATGGCTCCTTAGCCCAATCACCTTAAAAGAAGAACCAATTCTCCTTCCAATCCTTATTGGTTGTATGATTATTGGTTATAAATGGAGAGCGGTCAAAGGAGAATGTCTAGTTCTTAGCATAATACCACCTGTTACACATTGGGTGGAATTCGAGGTTGTAGGTCGAGCATAAATCTTCAAATGAAAAAGTGGGTCACCTCTTCTCAAACTAGGGGGCCATCCGACAATGACAGCCCTCCATGTGTTCAAACGTAGTTGATCGAGGGCCAAGCTCATCCATGCTAAGATATGTTATGTTAACTAAGGGATGGGTAGCTAAAGGTCATATCTGAAGGTGGAGTGTATATCACCAGCATACTATCTAGGTGGATGCTCATCATCTATGGGTAGGAAACATGTCAGCTGTGAAGCTACATTACATAGAGAATGCCCTCAAATAACAACTATTAGGTGAAGCAATCGATGAATCTTGAGGTCCATATCTAAAAATGCAACGTAAGAAAGTCGTATAGTCATAATGACTCTCTATATCTTGATAACAACGCGTCCCCAACATCACCTACTCAATATACGCACGTCCAATCGTGGAAAGTGTTTCAAATGACACCTTATTACTGCATGTTTCCTCCTCGTGAAACCAAAATCAATGTGAATTTAAAAGTCCCTAACCCTTGTGCAAAGATTAGGGACTTGAGGGTTGTTGGTTCCCTGTTAGACTACTACTAAATGGAGGATCTTTAGAAGTAAAGATAAGAAGCATAGGAAGACAATGCAAAGACAACTATGAGCACACTATCATTATGAAGATGAGTCAAAGCATACAGTCATTGTAAAGGCGAGTATGAGCACACAGTAGTTGATTCCCAAAAAAAAAGGTCTAATTACACGTCATTAGCATGAACGAAAACCCTCTACTCATCCTTGATTGAAGTACATGATCTTCAATTGTTACTCTATGTAAGTTGATTAGGACAACTAGGATAACAACAACATTATCTTTTCCAAAAATTCTAAGATATTACATGATTCAATTGAAATACATCCACTATAAGATTTGGTTTATCTCGCAAGATTACTTCTACCTACAATAACAAAAGTCTATAATGACCAATTCTACTTAATTTACAACTAATAACTATCTACACACTTTGTATCCTCTTCAAAATAGGAAACTTGAGCACATCAATACTTATAGATACCCATGAATTGCAAGCCAAAGAGCAAAACATTGTTATCTAGAAATTTTTTGACAATAATAAAGAAGATTTTGCTTGGTTAGTTTTTTTTTAACTTGTTTCCTATGTTCATTTGCATTTTATTTTCTTCACTATAATGTCTTTTATTTTTCTTTGATTTAATTTTGCACCAATAAATAATATTTATAAATTGTCTGTAAATCTAATGTCTATCAAATTAAATCCATTAATTACATGATTAAATTGCCATTAACTTAAAACTTACAAATTCTACGTCATGAATGAGGTTTATAATTATGATAATCAAACATATTTATAACATCTATAACATATTTTTCAATTATACTGTTCTCTTTGAATATAGCTCACTTTTAAGTTTATATTTTACTAAACAGCTATAGCTAATGTTTAAAAAAAACAAAAAGAAAAAGGCATATAAAATAAGTATGTTAGAATTGAATTGCATTCTAACATGGGGTCCTACATCCATTAAGGTGGTCATTTGGGCAACAACTCATGGTTTAGTGCAAACATGGACGTGCCTCATTATGTTGAGGTCATTGACGATGCCCTATCGTTCTTTGATCATGCATTCGCCATGCCTTCAATGTGTTTTAGTCGTGCCTTGCATGTGCCCAAGTCATGCATTAGATGTGCCCTAATCGTATGTTCATTATACCTAAGTCATGCCCTGATCATGCATGGCCATGCTTATACATGTTGCATCATGCCCTATTTTGGTCTTGGTCATGCTCCTGTCATGCCCTAGACATGCCCCAATCATGCTTTTGGCGTTCTTTGGTCTAACATTCCTTTATCATGCCCTAGTTATGCCTTGGATGTGCCCCAATCATAAGTTGTAACTATGCGAACCATGCCTTGGCCATTCCTCAGTTGTGCCATGAATGTGCCTCATCATGCCTCGATCATGCCTTAGTCCAAGAGAGATCGTGCCTTGGACATGCCTTAGTTATGCCTTAATTGTTCCTTAAGTGTGTGTTAGCCATGCAATAAACATGCTTTGGATGTGCCCATCATGTCCTAATCGTGCCTTAATAGTGACATAGTCGTGCCTCAAATGCGACCCATCCAAACATGGCCATACCAACGCCCACAACTATGTCGTACACTTATCATTCCTTGGTTGTGAATTAGAAATGCCTAGTTAGTGCTTTGGTACTATCCACACTGTGCCTTAATCTTGCCCTGTTCATGCCTTAGTTATGCCTTGTTGTGCCCTAATCATGCCCTAATCATGCCCTAATTGTCTCTTTGTCACACCATGGTCATGTCACGTCATGCCTTGGTTGTGCCCCTATCATACCTTGGACTTGCCCTGTCATATCTTGATTGTACCTTTTCCTTACCCCTATCACACTTTGGTCACACCTTAGTTGTGAATCTGCACAAATATATGAAGGCAAAACCTCAAAAGTGATACTGAATAAGTCCAAACTTTTGTCAAATAAACCATTGATCCTTGTGTGATGTTAAAACAACATTATATTGGTTGTAATGCATGATGTCTCAAAGTTGTTAAAATAAGACCTTAGATGTATTTCTACTTCCCATGTACACTCTCCGCCCTATTGATTGTATAGTTGCCTAAGTGCATCAATCGATTTGTCTATGACTTCATAATCTGTCTTTATGTGGTACCAGCAATGTTGTGCATGCCTTGTCGCCATTATCAATTTGTCTATGTCTTCTTAATCTTTCTTGGTGGTACCTACCAACCATGTCATATTAATGCACTTAATCACATCATTACCTTTTCTACACTTCAAACATTATATTTTTTACTTATTATATTTCTCACTATATTAGTCAAGGTGTTCCCCTCATTAACAAAGCTTTGAACTCATATTCAATCCTTTCCTTTGAATTGGCAAGCACATTCTTACATATATATCATAGACATAAAAGCTTCATAGTGCCAAAGAACACATAAAATAGCATTTATCAAATCGAAGTTTTTATTGATCACAATTATTTTGGGAAAAAACAACATTTCATCAACTCCCTTGGTTTTTATGATGTTGACATGTGATTTTTCTTGTTTTCAACTACCATGAACACAAACATTATTCAAAAGGTTATCTTAGTTGAGGTGACACCAATAATCTCTTATAATAAAACTTATACTTGTTTGTTTTATAAACCAAGTCCACCTACCATAAGCACCTCATGATATCAATTGATATAAGGTTTGCTTAAATAAATCTCAAACAATGTTGATACCTTCTTCACATTTGTACCAGTTAACATACTTTGTAATACCTAAGAAATTTTATACTAATTAACCACAATTGTATTGCTAACTAACTACAATCATTAAGGGTTGATCATGATCAAGAAATTGATCAAGTTAACCAATTGGACAGATACCAAGAATGATCTAAGTTAATTTCAATATGAAATGATTGAATCAAGTGATGAAATTCGTATCGGAACACTTAGGGCATCGAGGAAAATAGAGAAAATAAACATGCACCATGGTGCATATAATGCAGTTGTAATACTCGACAATTTTGTACAAAATTCAAGATAATAAAATAATCTAACTTTGAGGAGTTATTAATATTTGGTTACATAAATTATGTATATTAAGGCATAAAATAAAGTAAGAAAAACGAAATACATTTTATGCAACATTGAAGCATATAATAATGAATATAAATATATATACGTGTGGTGTATTTATAAGTATGTGTATGTATTAAATATAAATGTTTAATAATGTGTAATTGTATATATGTGTGAATATATATATATATGTAAACTTATTCAAAATATTAGGCACAAAAAAATAGTTAGTTATGTGTATTTATATAAATGTAGAAAAAAAATACTTAGATACATATATATATGGGGCGCATGGGCCCAAGGCCCATGCGAAATCGCGCTGGGCCAGCGCAACTAAAAAAAAGAAAAAAAATCGAGAAAAATCAACCGAAAATCTAAAAAAAAATTACGAAACAATCTCCCAAAACCCTAAAATTCGTGGTTTTCTTTTGGAGCCGCCAAGACCTAATAAAAATAGAAATTTTTCATACAAAAAATGCTCAAAAAGTATAAGTCTTGCCCTCAGAAGACCCTCTATAAACCCCTCTCCCCCTTCATTCTTTTCATCCTAAAGTAAGAGCTAATAAAATCCTCTTGCTCACTTTGTGCCTCCTTCTTGGCATCTTTAGTCCCTTTTCTTTTCTTGAGTTGTTCTAAATAGCCATCGAAATAGTAGTAACGAATGTTGCACAAATCTAGTGCAAGCAAGCGGAAAAGATCTGAAAGATCTGAAGAAGGTCAGAAGGAAACAATCTCAAGGTGAAATGATTTTCGCTTTTTAATTTATTATTTTGATTCAAATAAGGCTTACTTGAGTGTTTAGATTTTTAATATCATGTCATATAGAATATGCATGCTGAGGTTTATTTTTATGCATAATCTATGGTGAAATGTTACGCTGCTGAAATGTTTACATAATGTTAATTATTTAAATGTTATGTTTTTACATTAAATATAAGATTAAATAAAGATCTTGACCACGTACCGGTACTGGGTCAAACTTGCACCGTGAGGATTCCAAATAGGAGTTGCGAGGTAATAGAAGGTTTGAAATTGACCCTACCTCACTCTAGTGGTTTGAGTTCAATATAGTAGCTCTTTCTTGAAGGTTGGAATTAATTTAGAAAGCCCTACCTCCTGTTTTGAAAATTAAAATTGTTTTAAAAATTATTTTTCAAAAAAGAAATATATGTTTTTCAACTGTTTTGTTTGGATACAAAGATTATGAGTTGAGTTAATAGTGGGTAAGCCTTGTCTTAAGTGAAGCTAAATATTTAAAGGGAGACGGGTTATCCCATTCTAGAAAGTACAGTTGCTAACTAGACTTCAATCTTGTTGTCCGATCTGGAGGTTGTCCTACCAGCTCATACGAGTAATCGGAGTTGCAGAACACACTTATTTTCTACGGAAGACAACTAGGAGGTGGTAATTAAGGGCGATGAATTTACTAAAGCTCAAAGGAGATGCCAAAGGTGGCATCACGAGTAGATGATGGTTGATGGTTCAACAGAAGAACTTCTTAACCAGGACTTAAACACTAGGTCTAGGAGAGAGACCTTAGGCGAAAACTTGGGTGGCACAGTGAATCATGAATAAAATATTAGGATATAGGCTAGAAACTGATAAACATATGGAAACGAAATACTTGTGTGGTTAGGGCACAAGATCGGGAGGATCCTGTATCTCTTGTTTCTATGTTGTATGGGACGCATAGAAATTCAAGGGTATGGAAGAATCTTAGACTTCGAGAATGATAGACCATGTTTGGTGAATGATTGGTGGCTTTGGACGAACTTGTTTTCCTATACTTGGCTGGTATGGGACAGCCTAGTATAGTTAAGTTTGGGAAGCCTTAGAAATCGAGACATTTGCAAAATTGATTGGGTGTAGTAAAACTTCTAAGTGGAAGTCCATGTCAATGGGCAAGGGTGGTATGGGACACTCGAACTTGGAGGCAAAGGCAAAAGCGTAGAATTTTGCTATGCTAAGTATGAACTTGCATTATTAAATGATTGAATTTATGATGATCTTACTATTTGAATATGCATGTATGAGACTAAATCTTGTACCCAAAAACAACAAAACTTAGAAGAATAAACTATTAGGCCATTGGACAAATCGAGAAATATAGAAACCTGAATCTAGAGTAACGATAATACAACAAAGCAAAATTGTGGGAACTAGTACTGAAATAACTTGATTTGTAGATAAATGGTCGGAACCAGAAAGATACGCTACCTGGCTACAACATCTGACGAGACTGATTCTCTAGGGCAAGAGTTACCGAATAATGTAGGTAAAAACCAAATAGAAAATATGATATTAGAGGTCACAAAGAGGGTCATGGAACAAATCATGAGGGCCCTACTACCGCAAATAACACCTCAGGTGGCACCGCCACCTCAGGTGGCACCGCAACCACAGGTCTAAGAACCTATCCCGGTGCAGCAGCCATGCTAGTACTAGTACCCGAGGTTGCAACTCGTCAGGAGGTACATGAGAATATGGAAAACAGTGAGCATAGAAAGATGCTACTAGAATTAAAGAAGCTTCAACCATCACAATTTGATAGTACTGCTGATAGCTTAACAGCTGACCATTGGTACTAGGAATTAGAAGAACATCTGGACCTATTGAGAGTAACGGATCCTAGTAGGGTAGCGTTGGCTACCCATCAATTCAAGGAACCAGCTAAAAGCTAGTGGAGGATGGTAAAGGTAGACCCGAACATCGATGTTAGCGGGATGAACTGGGAAGAGTTCAGGGAGATATTTTACTAGAAATTCTTCCCCGAGGCAACACTGACGAAGATGCAAGAAGATTTCATTAGGCTAAACCAAAGGGATATGACGGTGGCTAAGTATGAGGCCAAATTTATTGAATTGGTCAAGTTCTCACCAAAACTAATTAGTGAAGAGAAGAAGAAGGTCAATTGCTTCACTCAAGGTCTCAAGATTGAGATCCGGAAGTTAATAAAGACAACATGCGCAAAGACATATAAAGAAGTCGTAGATAGGGTATTGACCTTAGAACAAGAGCTGAACTTTGAACAGAAGTTAAGGAACAACAACAAGAGGCTAGGAGATGGCAAAGACCGTCAGGGGCCTCAGAAGAAACAAAATTTCAACCAAAAAAATGGTGGAAACAGGGTACCCTAGGCCCTACAGCAAGTAAGGCCAAAGAAAGAAGAACGAAAAGAGCAAGCAAGACAACAAGGACTATGCTATTATTGCAACCAACCATTACATCTGGCGAGGTCTGTCTACTAAAGTTCAGGCCCAACAACAGCAATAGCATTAGAGAAAAGGACAAAATGGACGTCTTCAATAGTAGTAACCACACCCAAACAACAACCAGGGGCAAAACCAAAATCAGGGTCGTGGACAGAACCAGGCCAGAGTATTTGCAATTGCTGAGGAACAAGTCCCCGCGGTGGAAAATACATTCCTATTATATAATGTTGCTGTGAAACTGTTGTTTGATTCGAATGCTATGAAATCTTTTGTTTTGGAAGAACTAGTTAATAGGTTACAACTAGTAATAAAAACCTTCCTCGTAACCTTAAATGTATCCACACTCATAGGAACTACTATCATTGTAAAAAGAATATGTACATGTGATCTTAGATTTGCAGATAAGCTGATTTTGGTCGATCTCTAATACTTCCATTCTAAGGGTACGACGTGATATTGGGTATGGACTAATTGAACCAGTATTAAGCTCAAATCAATTGCCCCAACAGAAAAGTAAAAATAATGTTGCCCTCAGGAGAAGCCTTTAAAATTAATGGTGATATTCATAAGTTTCCTAGGAGCCCAATGATGGCCATGTTGAACTGCTTAAGGCAAAAGGATGACCTCAAGAAACTCTTAGAGGAGGACTTTGAAGGACAGAAAGAGATCAAGAGCCTAGAAGTAGTCCAAGACTACAAAGATGCATTTCCTAATGACTTACCTGGATTGTTGCCAACTAGAGGCATCGAGTTCAAGATTGAACTCCAACCTAGAACCAACCCCATAGCTATACCTCCATACCGTATGGTACCAGTAGAATTAATCGAGTTGAAGGCTCAACTAGACGAACTCTAAGAGAAAGGATTCATCTGACCAAGTGAATCACCTTGGGGAGCTCCGGTGCTGTTCGTTAAAAAGAAGGATGGATCTAAGAGACTTTGCGTTGACTATCGAAAATTGAATCAGGCAACGGTAATGGATAGACGACCTATTTGATCAATTGAGAAGAGTTACTCATTTCCTCAAAATTGATCTTAGGTTAGGGTATCATCAGCTGAGGATCCATGAATCAGACATTCACAACACTGTCTTTAGAACGTGATATAGACACTTTGAGTTTATAGTAATGCCATTTGGTTTAACCAATGCCCTGGCAACATTCATGGACTTGATAACTCGAGTATTTTGGCAGTACCTTTATAATCACCCTAAGTCATATAATGCGTCCACGTCAATATGAATTTTTGAAAATTCTAAATAAATATAAAAAGGATTGGAAACTTGTTTTTAATTATCATTGTATGTTATTTAATCAAGATAAAATAAATTAGAACATTCGGATAGTTAGAAACGTGCAGAAAAGAGCGTTAAAAAAAAAGACATCACACTGTTGATCGCGGTCCGTCTGACGTCGACCGCGGTCCGTGGTGAGAAAAATCCGTGAAGAGTGCAAAAAACACTGTGGACCACGGTCATCAGTGGAAAAGTGCAGAAAACAAAAACTAGGTCACATAGTGACCGTGATCCGAAAAGTGCCGACCACGGTCCATAAAGGGATGACCGAGGTCGATAAAGTGAAGATCGAGGTCCATGAAGAGAAACCTGTCCGAGGACCGAGGTCCGTCTGATGCCGACCACGGTCCGTGTGCGAGCTATATATACGTTTCAAGCTCAGATTTTCTCATTTTGCACCAAAACGACTTGGGATTCGAAGAGGAGCGACAAGGGGCGATTTGAAGGTGAGTTTCCTTATTTTCTTTGAGTTTTCTTCAAGATTAAATCTCATACATGAGTAGCTACTAATGGTTAGTGAATCAAAGTGATGAAGACCCGTTTATGAACTTTGTGTTGTGGGTTTAATGGCAAGAAACCAAGCCAAACGGGATAAGCTGTTGTTTATCCCTTGTGTGTGTGTGTTTAGACACTAGTATGATGAATTTAGAATGGTTGTTTGGTGGTAGAAATGAAGGGATTGATTTCATTGAAACAAAATCCCGTTTTTAACGCTTGATCAATGGATTTCGGTGAAGAAACCATGTGAACAACCATTCTTTAGTTGGTTTATGTGTTTAAATGATTGTTGGGTGTCCAATACACTAGATTTAAGTATTAAACTGGATTAGGAATCACAAGTATGGTGTACACGTGTGAAATCCCATTATTTAGTGAGAAATTGTGTGTAGACCGTGGTCCACACCACACTGACCACAGTCAATGGACTTGGATGTTGTTTTGGAGTGTTTTGGGTACACTCTAAAGCATTGATTGATAACAAACCCTTAGGGTCGGGTTAGATGTGTATTAAAAGCCCAAAGTAATGTTTCATTACCATCTAATGATGCAGATTGACAGTATTGGATAGTTCTGCGAGGAGCGACGATCTAGCGGTATTCCGACACGTACAGGTGGGGTTGATTATCTCTTCCTCACTCTTTAGTATTATGCGGACGTAGGATATGGAATATGATCTTTGTTTAAATTCCTATACTTAGTATCATGCTAGGGATGTAATTGATTTACATGATATCCTAATGTCTGGTTACTCGATTTTTAGTACTAGGATATTATGATCGGCTTGGTGTTTATTTGCTTTCTTTGCTTAGGTTAGCATTTTGAATAAGCATGTTTGTATGCTGTGTGGAATGAAAACTATGATTGTGAAACTAAAGAACATTAAAGTTTTATTAAGAACTCCACGTACCGGGGCGATGGACGGGCACTGGTAGCACATCGCGTTGAAGTTCTCCGGATGTCCCAGGACGTCATCGTGGGTATCCCCAACTAGGCCAAACTGCAAGCGACCGTATGAGACCCTCGAATTTGGAAAGTCATGAGGATTTTTTCCTTGGTT
>JAJIYU010008524.1:0-17883 GCA_030144865.1 Tinospora cordifolia | reverse complement strand
ATAAGCAAATACCATACCAAAATTATTTCACATGAATGAATTAGAACATTATCTAAAAATTTATTCCTTAATAAATTCAAGCACAACCACCCTTCATGCTTTTAAATCTTAATGAAAATCATCTCATTAGCATTAGGAAAGATGAGAATGTTTTGAGGCTCAAGTGAGTGTAGCCACAGTGGTAAATGTGTCAAGTTCTTTAAGAATTGACGCTAGTGTATATATAATAACCTCTCCCGTTGAACTCCAACAATCGGCAACCAAGAGTTAGAATTCAATTAGCCAAGTCCCCTCCCACAACATATTCAAGCAAGGGATTATAGAACTTGCTTGTGTTGTCAATAATGGCATCGACTCCATAACATGTGACAATGCCTGTGGAGCCTTAGACCTTTGTTTGTACAGGTTTTTCTTTACGAAGAGAATGATAATGAACTATGGATTCCACAACCGCGATTAGATGAAGAGTTGTGGGAAAATAGTCTCTGACTCCTTTCCTAAACACTTCTCCTCTTTTCAACATTATTCTGCTTTGTTTTCTTGAATGAAAAATGGGATAGCTTTGATATTCTCTTGATCATCTTAAAGCTCATTAGCGGGTAACTTCTCTGTTCCCTTCTACTCTAATTTATTCAAAAACCTTTTCCCATGTATATGCTTCCATATGCATTCCTCTAACTTGTTCATAACATCTCCTATTAGTTTACTTACCAATTTTGATATGCAAAGAGGGTCTTGTTTGGACAAAAAGGGGGTGGCGCTTTTTTCTTGACTAGAGTGCAACAGCACGTGACTTTAACGTGTGTAGATGAATATGAATACATGAATATGTATGGAAAAATCAACTACGTATATGTATTATAATATATGCTACAAGTATGAATAAAGTAAATTAAATTACTTTATTAATGAAATGAAAATTTTTGATAAGATAATGAGAACAAAAGATAATAATAAGAAGGATTCTGTTGTCATAAAGTTAAAAAACAAAAAACAAAAAAAATATATAAATAATAATAAAAGGAAGAAGTTGGGCAGTCAAAGGTAAGCGAGTAGTTTAACTAAAAAGCAGTTGGAGCATGGGATCATTTTAAAAAAAACAAGGAGAATGAATAAAGAAGGAAGCATCTCATAACGCTCAAAACAAAAAAGGCAAAGAAGGGTTGGAGTCATTATACGGGTGAAAAAAAAATGACACCTTTGAGGCAAAATTTTGACGTTTAAATAAGCTATTTATAGCTCTTTTATTATAAAATTAATATTTAAACAATTATAATTTTAATGATATAATTTTTGTTATAAATAGCGTTTTATAGTATCTTATGAAAATGGAGTGTTAGCTCACATTGAGTAAAAGTGCAAAAAAATTATATTATTGGGTTCATATTATTATGTAGATTACGAATATCAAGATCATTTGTATGTATGCAACTTATTGAGGCCCGTAAAATGGTTGAAAGTTTATTTCGACTGTAAGTAGCTTTTGAATTTATATAACTTTAATAAAACTTAAATTGAAGGAGATAAAAATGTGGAAAATAAAATATTGGACTTATTGATACTAAAATTATGATTCATGAAAACAGATTGACATGTGTAATTACCAATTGAATAAATGAAAAGTAAAGAAATTAAAATAAGAATGAACTAAAATAAACTTGAATGTATGTGTATGTGAATGTATGTGTTTTCTCCTTTACTATAGAAAGTAATTAGTTAGTCTATTTGGTAAATTAAAAAAAAAAATTGAGTAATGTATAGTATGTTAGAACAGTGAAAATATGGTATATGATTATCTTGATTATTTGTATGTTATTTTAAATAAAAATAGTTTGGACTTAAGCATGCTATACGTATGAATATTTGTTGCTTTGAGTTAAAATTTATAAAACTACAATTATACGACATCATATTTTAGACTAACAAGAGCAAATTTAAAATATAGTACCATTTTTATGCAATAAGCCCTAAAGAATAATATTTTTTATGTGTTAACTTAGGTAGAATTGAGACATGAAAAGTATTAGTTTTTCTTTATATAATAGTCCTTAAAATAATTGTAAAAAGTTTAGCAATTAAAGGTTAAGTGCACTCTTATTAAGGTGTGGTAAAAAGTGAAATTGATCCTAATACTTAGAAAATGCAAATAGATGTATCATTATCATTATTTGGACGTATACATATTGTTTAAATTTGCATTGTGATTCATAATAATTTATTTGGTATGATATATATATATATATATATATATATATATTATATTTATTTAAATACATACAAATATTATATATAAGTGTTAATGCTCATTTTGACACTAAATTTATTATCTTATAATTAAGCATTATCATATTTTAAGGCTCATTATTTAATAATTAATTATAAAATATATTTAACTTCTTTTTATATAAATTCATATATTTTCAATGAGGTTAATATATTAATATTAAGTCACATGCATTATATAAATTAATTATAATTAATTACTCATTATGCAATATTATTTTAATTGTAGGAATGTAGATAATGAGAGATTAATAACAATGGAGCATGTGAGCTTAAGAGTCTCGAGAAGCATCAATGATCAAGATGGAATTGGAGGAATCTCAAGACATATGAAGACATCTTCATCATCCACCTTTTCCTTGTTACGGATCCCGAGAATAATCTAATGGATAAGTTCAAATTTATGAAAGAACCAATGTTAATAATGACTAGTCAAGTAGTATTCTCAAGAACCCACAAGACACATTTTTCCTTTTAACTTAGTCCTAGCCCATCTTATTTCTCTTTTTTCACATAATTATCATTAGAGAAAGTCTCTCTTACATACCATTATTATCCTTCACTTAGATTGGTCACCCTTCCCCATGCTTATTACTATGCATAGTCATATAGTACCCTTCATTTGAATTTCTCACCATCTTACACAAGAAGAATAAGTAGAGCATGGGCTACTTGTATCATTCATCCACATCACTTTTAGATCATCTCTTATTGGTTCATCATCTCCTTGGAATATTTATATAAACTCATCAAATTCACACTTGAGGAACATCTCAATTTTTTTTTTTCTCTTGATCACATTAGAGTTTTTCCCACTTTTTATTTTTCTATTCTTCATTTCTTTTATTTTTGTTTTTCATTAGCTTTCAAGTTCATGGAAGGCTAAGTTTTTTGTTGGGACTAAAAGGAAACCCTCTCCACTATTCTCTTGGGAATTCTTGGGTAATACTTCTATTTTACTTGACATGTGTTCTTTCATACTTTTATTAGGTTTTGTAATAAACTTCATACGTTATATCATGTATTTTGCATAGTTGATTTTGCAAAATCTAATGAAAGATTGAGATATTTCATTTTTATCTTAGTGTGATATTTTTGTAGTTTTCTTTAATGTGTCATATCATGTATTTCACATGTTTAGAATTCACATTTTGCATTCACACGTATTAGAAATTTAATTCTACTTTACTTTTTGTCGGGACCCCTTCTCTAGGCCAAAGGACAGCCCGACCGGCACAGTGACTCAACGAACTCACTCATCGAGCCGAGTTCGCCCAATCACTGTTAAGCCCTTACATTCCAATTTCTACGACAAACGACATTAGAGTAATTTAAACGTTCATACTATAAGGTGCGAAAGTAACAAAATATTACATATTACCATGTCACAAAAGTTCAGTTTGACCATTAAACATTTACAGACATACAAAATGTGACCGACCTCAGATAGAAACAAAAAGAAACGGATGACCACTCCGGGACTAGGCTATCACCACGCCTTTCCCTCTATCAGCTGTTGAAGAACCTAAAATGTTAGTAGAATGGTGAGCCTAAAAGTCAATGTGACTCAGTGAGTAGTAAAATTAGTACATTACCTAACCGGCATCCAAAAACAGTGCATGTGTGCATGAATAGCAATAGTAAAACAATTTCTCAAGAATCATGGTCAGTTATAAAAACAATTATAATCAGTGCAACAGTTGAAGAAAAACAGTTTAAATATATGCAGCTCAAAATTTTATCCAGACTAGGGTCAAAATCATCAAACACAACCCTATGATCATCGCTCGAGCGAGTCATAAGTCAGGCGTACCGGCCACTCAAGCGGGTCAAGGGTTAGGCGCATTCATCGAACACCCTAACCCTACGCTCGATCCTCAAGTGTCGTGCTCAAGCGAGTCTAAGACTAGGCGCACTGATCATATGCCCTAACCCCGACGCTCGGACCTCAAGCCTAAACCAATCTCATCGTGTACCCTGACCCTGCGCTCCGACCTCGAGCCTATGGTCTCCCTATCAATGTACAACTATTTATATTTTAAATCAATCATTGTAGTTCAACACGAGAAACCACTCAATCGATGACAGTTTTAATCATTTTCCATGCAAGGAATACAGTTAAGATAACAACTGAATTAAACTACTCACCTCGGGTCCCGCACTCCGATGTCCCCTTGACACTTGGCCCAATCCCCCGATCTATGCTCAAATCTGCGTTACGTTAGACCCAATTTCAGTTTCTCATGAAACATCGCTTAATTCGGTCCTACTATTCCTAATCGGTCTCAGTCAATTCAAATTCGAATCGGTCAAACTTGGTCAACTGGTCAAACTTGGTCAACTAGGTCAAACTCGGTCAACCTAGTCAAAATTGGTCAATTTGATCAAAATCAAGTCAATTGGATCAAAATTTTCAATTTTCAACACTTGGTCAATTCTAAGCCTTTTAGTTTAATTTGCGCAGCAAATTTGTCGATTTTCTTGCGATCAATCCAACTATTGGATTTACACGAAACTTTCCAGATTTGATTTAGACCTTTCAAATATTCGCCAGAATTTTATGTTTCCATTTTTGGATTTCATTTGATACATTTTCCAACTGAAATAACAGGAACCCCAAATTCTGGATTTTTCTTCCTTTCTATAGAGTGAAGTTCCTAAATTTCCTGTGATAAATCCGACCGTTCGATTTGTGTGAAAATTTCCAAATGTGATCTAAATCATTCAGATGTTCCCCAAATTTTTGTTTCAAATTTTCTGATCTCATTTACTACGGTTTTTGAGTAAAATCATAGAGATGTTCAAATCTGGTCCTATTTGTTCTAACTGCGCAGCAGGACTTCACAATTTTTCCTGCTATCAATCCGTTTATCAGATTTGTGCAATATTTTTCAGTTATGATCCACACTTCCTAGGGTAGCTCCAAAATTTTATTTCATGAATTTTGGACCCTGTTTCATATGTTTTCCAAGGGTGATATCAGGAAATTTTGGTTTTCCCGATTGCATGTGACAGATAGTCAAAAGGAGACTTATTTAACCCCCTTGGGCTTATCTATTTGAGACCAAATTTTTACACAACATTCCTAGTTGTTTCATGAATGTATCCTCCAAATTTCAGGCAAATTAGACATGTCTAAGTATTTTTAAAAATTCATAACAACAAGCACAAAATCATGGTATCATGACAGATTTTCCAAAAATTTTCTAAGTATCAGATTAGCATGTTCTGCAGCCCACTTCGACGTCTTTTTTGACGTGATTCAAGTGCTCATTAGCTATTCTTTATGAAATAGAAAATGAAGTAGATATAACAAGCTTTAAAATGAGCCATAATACATCAAGATCGGAGTTCGGATGACCCACGAAATTGCCTCGCAAACTCGGCCAAAACAAAGTTTGTCTAATTTTCTGGGTTCTGCAATCGCAAACAGCCCCCCTTCGACGCCATTTTTGACATGCTTCAAGAGGTCAGTTGGTGTTTTTCATACCTCAAGATCGAAGTTTGGATTACCCATGAAATTTCCTCGCAAACTCGGCCAAAACAAAGTTTGTCTGATTTTCTGGGTTCTGCAGTCGCAAACAGCCCCCCTTCGACGCCATTTTCGACATGCTTCAAGAAGTCAGTTGGTGTTTCTCATACAATGAAAGTTGAAGTGGACATTATAAGCTTCAAAACGAGCTATAGTACCTTAATATTGGACTTCGGATGACTGAAATATCCTCCTTGCAAAACTCGGACAACACTCATTTCTGGGTTTTTGCAGTGACGAACAGAAAAGTTCATGGTCGTTTTTGCTCCAAATGGCCCGTGTTCGTGATCAATGGCTTAGACCTCTTTGAAGAGGGCAGCCTGAGCTTTCCAAAGACTATGAGAACATTCAAGAAGGACCTTGGAGGAGAGAGATATTGGGGTTGGAAGATAGCTCGTCCAAACAGATTTCTGCATCAAAAAACATATTTTTGTGTTGTTTGGGAGGGAATTTGCACAAACCAAAACGTGCCACGTGGCTGGGGGAATGGCCAGGTATGGAGGTTGTTTGGCCGAAGTTCACGGGGTGTAGGGGTGGTGTGTCGGCGACGCCCACCAGTGGTCCAAAATCAAGTGCAAAAGTCTGTTCCTACCATGCTTATTGCAGGTGGTGGTTGAAGAAAGAAGAAAGAAGAGGGGAGAGGAGAGAAAGGGGAGCGGGCCGAGCTTGGCCCGCTCGGCCCAGCCCGCACGAGATGTGAGTCAACCCGTGCGGGAATTTCAAATTTATATTATTTTATTTTTATTTTATTTTTCTTTTATACACAGCCCGTGCAGGAATTTCAAATTTATATTTTTTTATTTTTATTTTTATTTTTATTTTCTTTTTCTTTTATACACATATACACACACACACATATATACATATATATATATCTAACTTTTGCATTTTTTTCCTAAAATTATTAAAATCACTAATAAATCACCTTTTTATCAAATCTTCCAATTATACATCAATTTTCATCATTTAAATAATTATTTCCTCCAAAATTGAATAATTACCTAAAATTTACATATTTCATCCAAAAATTTCATTACTTACTCAAAAAAATTTCATAGTTATTCCGAAAATTCAACAATCAATCCAAAAATTATTTCTCTCAAGAAATCACATTTTCTTTATGATTCCGCATATTTTCTCCTCAAATTTGTATTTTTCTCCATTATTCTCATTTTTCTTCAATAATTAATTCAAAATTAGAAAAAATTGAGAATAATTTACGTATTTTTATTAAAATTTTTAGAAAAATATACGAAAATACATATTAAAAAATATGGGTCGTTACACTTTTTATTATAAATACCTCTTTTAGGAGAACACTACTTTTTAATACATTTGGACTTAAAGATTCTTTATTGTGGTTAGAAAAACTATTTAGTTATTTCTATCCCTCATTATTTTACTTAAGAAGGACTAAGAGAGGAAAGAATTGGGCCCACTCTAATGCCTTAACTCTTCCATCTTATTGTTATTCCTACATTATTAAAATATTATCATTATCTCATCTCATTCTCATTTTTCTTATTTTATTATATATAATAAACCTTAGTTTTGAAAATTTAACTCAATCTTTGTGGTTTGACCTTGGGCCTCCCCAAGTTTATTACTTGTTGAATGTACTACATTATTTTCTCTAATTACACTTATAATTTGTTGCATTATTTGCTTTATGTCTAGAGTTTATTTATGTTGCATATTATTAATTCATCATCTAAAGAATGTATTTTTGCATCTCTTTATCTATTTAAAACTGTACATATATAGTACGCAACAATAAGAAATATTTACTAAGCAGTATATTGTAACTCACTTATTCTAGTCACAACATTTTTACAAATAGATTGCAAAGAAAAAATTACTTGCACAAGAACTCAAGAAGAGTAATTGACTCTTCAATTACAATTGTACAAGTATGTTGAAGAGTTCTAGAAACTTATATTTTGTGTAGATATAACTATCATTAATATCAAGTAAATAAGTATGGTTTCTCTTGGAGACTTAGTTATAGATATATGTCGGAAACAATATTTATGAGAACTATTGATTATTATTTATTAACATTATAATTTGGATGCAATTTATTTTTGTAGATTATATTAAAAGTTTGAATTAGATTTTTAAGGTATTTGAATTTGGTGATAGTCAATATTTTAGCGGAAGTTCGATCAAAACTTTTGTAGCTAATCACATCTAGTCATTTCCTTGAGTTAGGCTACATGTTATCTTTTTGGAGGCAAGGCAAAATAATGAACCTAGTTCTGATACCAACTAATGCAACACATGGCAGGAAGACATGAAAGAAGAATTTCCAAAATTCTTAAAAAATAAAATCGATCTCTATAATATTTTACCATATCATAATAACACATGTTCTAGAAAAAAAAAATTCATGACCCACAAGCCTTCTATTTCCACGCGGCATTGCTCTGTTAAGTTTTCACCATTGCAAAAAATTTTCACCATTGCGAAAAATTTTCCACTCCCACCACACATAGGAGTTTGGGCAAGTAATTGAGGACGATATAACTAGTAAATATGTTTCTCCTCATGTCTATATATTTTGTTATTTAAAAGAAATTACACTTATTTGTCTTTTAGTATAAGAAGCGACAAAGTTTGTCATGACTTTTTACAATCGTTCAACCGTTACCGAGACTACAATTGATAGTCTAAACCAAACCAAATCAACTAAACAAACAAATGCAACTGAACAATTTAAACCAATACATAAATAAGTCGAATGTAAGAAATATGCAATTATATAAATAAAATGTGCCACTTAAATAGACTGAATGACCTGATAGACCCATTTTAATTCTCCTACGTTTGGTGAAGATTTCTTGTGCTAGTAATCAAGAAATTCCACGGCTTACTCTCCTTGTTGATTCTGCTTTAGTTGAATAAAATTTGGGCACTTCTACAATAATAATAATAATAATAATAATAATAATAATAATAATAATAATAATAATAATAATAATTTTGGATTCGTGATTTTAGAATATTGTTATATGTTTTTAAATTGATTTGCACATGATTATGAAAGGCTATAAATGTCAAACAGTTTTTAGATCAATGCCACTCTTTCTTTTAGATTTTAGCTTAAAATTACAAAAAATCTAGCATGATACAAGTCTCTCAAGAAACTAAGCCAAGGAACTTCTCAAGATTTCATGCTGAAATACATGGAATTAAAGGAATATATTACCCTCTTTTTTGGTTTTTTCTAACTCTTTCAAAACTAATTTCTGAAGTTATGCTGAAGTCTCATAAAACTTCTAAATTCCCAACTTCCGAAACTTCTCTTACTGCCAAACTGCCTAAAGAGGTTTGATCCTAAAATGCTCGAGCCTTAACTGTAACGTTAAAACAAGAACATGAACAAGTCATTCATTAATCTGGGGATTCACCAGGACATTGATGCAGAGCAGAAATGCCTGTCTCCAAATTTAGAAAGAAAAACCAGTATCAAATAAACTCTTGGAATGAAGATTACATGCATAATGCAGGAATAGATTGGGACACCTTCGATTCAGTACTTATAACGCAAAACACATCATAGATAACGCACAGAAGAAAATTAAGAGTACGATCATTCAAACATGAGAATGGTCTCTCAATTAATGCCTAGATATAAGGATTCCTTACATACTCCCCAACCCTAGTTAAGGCTTGAGCATTGAAATTCTACTGCCACTACACAAAACTAGGAAAGCAAGTGCAAATAATACACACATAGAAAGCATGAAGAAGACACAGATAAGAACGAATAGGAGAAGAGGAAGAGTCAGTTAACAGTACTCAAACCACCCAAAATGGCATTTTTCCAGCTTAACAAATTCTCCAAAGAATAGCCTATGGCTAGTTTACTAACACTAACCCATCAAGAAGCCGAAAAATAAATATGCTCTCAAAGGTGCACATATTTCTTTCTTTCCAAACTAGCCAAATAACTGCAAAAACAGCCTCTCCAATAATCTATCGATCTCCTTGGTAAACAGCTCTCATCAAGAAAAGCCCAACAGTTGGACTAATTCAGAAGACACTCCTATCATTGGTAAATAGTGTTTACCACAAACGACAAAGTTCCTATGGTCAATCAGTTAAATAGTGTTTATTTTTAATGAAAAAACTACCTTCCAAAGGACTCGAACTATGGTGTTGTCAGAGTAACAGCGATACTCTGATAGACTGAAAATAGAATATGCTTGAAAACTTCTCCCATAATTATTATACCTGCATCAGCAATGAACACTTTTTATATCTAGAGCCTAGCAACAGACCAATAGAGGCTTCTCACCCTGCAAACAATTTATCCTTTTCTTCTGGTTTTTTTTCAAAGAGGACACTAGGAAAGGGAATGAACAAAGACAACTTGTTAGAAATTACTTGAACCAAAAGCTATAACTATCAAATAAGGGTCCAATTATGCATGTCAAGCATGAATAAATTGATATTAGCACTCCTTATATGCATGATGGCATGTGACTGATAAATGAGATAAACAAACAAATATGTTTGCAAGGAGATTTCAACATGAAATCTCCTAAATAAGCCTCTCTAGTACCATGTTAGGTATGACTAATAAATGAGATAAACAAATTAATATACTTGCAACAAGGTTTGCACATGAGACCTTCAAAATAAAGTTTTCTCTGATAACTTGTTAGAGCCACCCAACCCTAAGCTAAGCTATTAGATGAGGGCCCAACTAGGCATATCAAGTGTGTAAAAATTTAAAAAAACTTGGGGGAGAGAAAAACCTATGCTCTAGATGCTGGCTTATCTCATCATTAATATGCAAACACCCATTCTTTCACTTTGTGATAAAAATAATCATTCCGCATCCTTATAATGCATAGATTTGCTTAGTTTCTTACCAGATGCTTGGACTAGTATTCTAGGACTTAGCACTTCCTTGCTCTTTGTTTGTATGTTTGCGCTAATCAAGTACTTTCAATTTTCATATGAAACCTGCAACAATGCCCATTATCAATCTAATTCAAGAAAAAGATTTCTTCCCAAAAATAAGGAAACAGATTCAACATAATCACAGTGGGAACAAAATTCAATTAATAAAATATAAGTAACAAAAGATAAAACAATATAATATAAATTATGGCACTTTTTATCAGAAAATGTAAGTTGATTGCAAGCCATGAGGAAGGCTTACTATGACATAAGAAGTTGAAGCAAATAGATTACATGCACTACAAGTTGGATAAAATAAATTTGAAAGATACAATAAATTTGTGAGCAGTAATATAAAATGCGCCCACAACAAAAGCAGCCACACTGAATTCATTAGATAAAATATGTGCCAAAACGGGCAACGGAGAAACTGCAACAATAATTGCATATCATCCTATACAAGTTTTCTGGTACTTATAAGCATTAGCATATACCATTGCCCCAAAGTTAAGAACTTAACCAAGTAAATACAGCTACAGTCATTGTATGTCAATTGTCAACAATGTCTCACTTTTCAGCAATCAGCATCCAGAATGGTGCTCTACTGCAGCACTTCTAGATGGAAATGAAACTATGCATAATTACATCATGTAAGCATTAAAAAGATGAAGCTGACTTAACATTATTAAGGACAAGATACTAAGCTGTAAGAAGGCTAAAGTAAACGTGTCCGCAACAGTATCCATGATTATGAAATCATTCTTCGAAGTACAGTTCCCATCTTCGTGGCTATGTTCCATAATAATCATTTAAATTATCAACAACATAGTTGTACGGCTCACCTACTCCATAACCAAAAGTTTCATTAGCAGGAGCAATTGGGTTTGAAACTGAATAACCATTTCCAGTACCATCCTTGGGATTAACTTTTACCCTGCCTTTGACAGATCGTTTATTGTCTAAAGGAAACTCGGCAGTTAGTCTTCCCATCTGCTTTTGCAAATCAGCAAGTGAATCATTAGTTATTTTCACTTTGGGGCTCTTCTTTCCATCAACTAGCTTGAGTTCCAGCCTGTACAAGGCACAAACATCACAATTGTTGATCTCATATTCATAAAGATGCCACTCAAAACGGTTCAGTGGTTGTGGATCCATATAATAGGACCTCTTTAGACCCCCAAATTCCTTCATCACCTGCTTCCTTGACTCATGCCAACCGCGCCCACTGTAATCAGGCAAAGATCTTTGTTTCCGATTCCCACTTTCAAAGGCTCTTCGAGGCTTGTCAAAAAATAACCATTCTCTAATTGTTTCACCCTCGAGAACAGACAGATCAAAAAGCTCTGCCAAGCAAGAAATAAGACTAGTTAGAGTAACTAATGACTGAAAGAACATTATTCAAATTGACACTGACAGGACATTACAACTTCCAACTTCAGCAATGGGCTGTCTGGTAGAGGGTAATCTTGTGCACAACAGGATTACCCCTTACCAAATGGCCCCTAAGGGGAAAAATACCAATCATAGATACAAGGAACATACAGAAGAACCTCATTCAATTGAATGAAAGTTTACCAGGTGCATTCCATGGAGACTTTGTTGTTGCAGCACCCTCGCATTCAGGGATGCCAACATCCTTTCCCTGGGTTTTTGCACTGAGAGCAGCAAACAGTGGACCATCCTTTAGACCAATACCCCCTGGTCGTAGGACAGGAGTCATACCAGGTGGGCCCTCACTCATGGCAAGAGCAGCATGAAAGCTACTGCAATAGTCTTGAAACCATTCTGATCCTTGAGCAGGCCTGGGACAATCCCAGAGTGCGCATTTTGGACCTAAGAAAGCAGCAGGAGGAAGGCAGTTGCTTGGAAGCAAGCTAGAGAATTGGTGCATTGACTCCTCTCCACATTGACCATTACCATTAAAACCAATGTATATGTTGTTGTCCAAGTCTTGGTGCAAATCAAACTGATGATAGTCCAATTGATTAGCCAACTCGAAATTATTCATCAATGTAGACTGCATCACTGCAGGAGAGCCTTTACTCTGATCAACCCCCTGAAAAGCACCATCTTGATGTGTCTGGCTAACAAAATAGTCCTGGAAGAAAACCAAACATTTAATCATTAAGTATGATCTCTGTGTGTGTGTGTGTGTGTGTGTGTAATAAGAATAAAATTTAGGTTGCCTGCTGTAGACAAAGCAAGTAGACTTTTGTTTTCTTTTTCAATAGTCGACACAGGAAGCATGTTTTCCAGCATATCTATCCATTCTATTTCTGACCTTATATATATCAACCCCAATAGACTGTTCTAATCAGTTGCATACAACTGAATAAAATGGTCAGTGTAGCTGCTTGCTCGACTTGAGCATTCACAATGTAAAATGAAACGCATAAATGTGCAAGCATAAAAGTCAAAATAAAATGATTAAGTAACAACAACACAAACTATAAACAAATTATATCACTTCACTTTAGAATTGCCTTTAATTGCACACAAACACAAGATTTGAAGCAATCCACAGTGTTGGTGTGACATAAATGGATTGTGATCATACTCATATCATCCAAAGTCAATATATCAATAGCTCATAGTTTCTAAGATACAAAGGAAAATTTTCTATTGGTCTCGTATCACACGACATATTGAATATTTACCTGTCAGTTAAAAACAAATCACTCAAAGGGGACATGTAAAGGAGAACATAACATACAATAAAATACAAATTTTTAAGAAATTTCAGTTCATGTTCTAAATCTCAATAATAAGTCACATTGGTTAACCAAGGAACTTCCTCCTAGTTCACATGCTCAATATTTATTAAAAGCAACTGAAGAGGCAAAGATTAACATCTAGTTTCCATTTAAAAATTATTCATGATCTATCCATCTTATATGCTCAAGGATTTAAAAAGAAAAAAAAAAAGAAGGAAAAAGGAAACAACAAAAGTGAATATATATTGAAATTTTTAAGAAGAATTAACCACCTTTTACATTTGACCATAAGCATAGGATTTAACAAATTCTGTCAACTAAATTAATATGCCGAATTACCAATATAACAAGGAACATATCAAAGCAGATGGTACATTTACAAAACCACTCGATAATATAGTTGCATTTTAGATGCCCATCCACGCCATACAATTGTAAAACTAAAATGAACATTTCAATCATAAAAAATCAAGAAGAGACTTCATCAGCCATACTATACAATCTATATTACCACCCGGGTTACTTTTAACTCTTCTAAACGTCTGACAACTACAAAAAAAAAAAAAAAAAAAAACTATTGCAAACATAAAACCAATCTCATAAATCCAAAACAGAAACAAATGTGACACCAAAATTTATTTTATATTATTTTATTTTAAATTACATGTTGGAAAACAGTAGCATCTCCTGTTTGATGCCCTGGGGCATCAGGCTCAGCCTTGGGCTGGGGCTGCTCTGCCAATGCACTTGTCGCATCATCTTCCTCCTCGCACCGCTGCAACAGCCGACAAATATCCGAGGGAAACGATCCAAGACTACCACCGCCCTGCAACACACCATTACCAAATTAACAACAAATCCAGTTCAATTCAGTTACGCTCTATCAAACGCATTTAAAAGTTTAATCCTTATCAATCATTTTAGGTTGTCCTCTACCTCTACAGTTGACGTATCCCACAAAACCCACGAAAAAGAAAGAATTAACAAAGAAAGCTAACACTAACGAGCAAAGAAGAAGCAGGAGAAGGTTCATTAAGCTCAGCTTTCCACTCCCTAAGCATCTGATGCACTTGTTCTTCAAGAACAGCTACATCGCTCGTTCTACTCTCCTTCCTAGCGTACTGCAGATCCGTAAACATCCCTTGCAGATCGTCCACACGGTTCTTCGCCTTATCCTTGAACATTTGGTGTGACACAGACTTACAGCCACTACCGCTCTTCGAGCCCTTCATCCGCAATAACTTTTTCTAAAAGAATTCCTCAATTTCACTTCTCCAAATCAACTAAAAAAGAAGATCAGAAGAAAATAGAAAACGAAAACCCTGTAATTTGAGAGATCAGAAATTTTGTGCCCTAAAAATCCCTAATTTCGGTGAATTAATTGAGGAGGGGGGCCGAAAAGGGGAGGAAACAGGGGGAATCAAATTGGGGAAAAGGAATGACAGAAACTGATAATTGAGGGGAAAGGGTATCAGAAGATCGAGATTCTTTCTTGCAACAGCTGCGATTTTGGAAATTCGATTTTCTCAGAGCAGCATGGCAAGAGGAAGGAGAAGGAGGAAGAGGAGGACGCAGGAGAGAGAGACAGAGAGAGAGAAAGACAGAGTAATGGTGAGTCACTTTGCGCCACTCCTCTTCTCTCCTTCCATGCAAAGTAAGAAAGAAAGAAAGAAAGAGTTGCAAAAAAGCAAGTAGAGATGTACGCGGCAAAAGCGATAGGGAATTAATACTTAGATAAAATGTGTATGCGTGCCCCATCTTTACTCTTCGGTTACTATTATACCCTCTAGGGTGTGTCTGGTCTTTGATAAAATATTATTTCCTTAAGGAAATTTTTTCTAAAACATATTGTAAAAAAAAAATTACAATTGTTTAGTTAAACATAAAAAATTTTAAAATATTTATTTTTAAATTAATATAAAATAATTTTTTCACGAGAAAATTTTAATTTCTCACCCTTTAAACTGAAAAAAAATTTTGAGTTAAGAAAATATTTTAAAATTTTTTCTCTCTATTTTTATCAAGCAAATATAAGAAAATCATATTTTCTTAAGAAAATCAAAATTTTATTTTTCCTTCCTTTCTTTACTTATTGAATAAGGTTGGGCCAACTCGGCTAAGTTGACTAAATGTTAGAATTAATTTAAACTAAAAAAATTCTAATTTATGTTAGTTTAAGATGGCTCACAAATCTTTATTAAAAGATTTGTGAGCCTTCCTTAATACTGACTAATTTGAGTTTGATTGGATTAGGTTAAGATTAATAGAGTTGAGAGGTAGTTTAAATTTTTAATTTGTTTTTTTAACTCAAACTACTTTAAGTTGGGTTGAAATTTGATTCTAGACCATTGCAACCCTAATCTCCGTTCCGCACTTTTAGCGAGTGTCAGGTTCATTTTTTTACTTAATAACCTCATTCAACGAGATAGTTAAAAACTATGTTAGCAGAGTTCTCTCATTTATAGTTCTACGATAACTTGAACATAATAAAAAAAATTAAATAATAATAATAATAAATATTGTCGTAAGACTAGCTAAGCTTTTAAAGGCTTAATTCAATTAAATAAATAATTATTAATGCTAGTTTACATGTGGTTCCCTAATATATTAGCGTGAGATAATATCCTATGAAAATAAAAATAAGAAAAGTGGTTCTAAATACATAATGAAAAGTATGATTTAAATTTTGTTTGGATTAAGGGATTAAATTTATTTTCAATTAAATTTATTTTCAATTAGGATGCCACTTTTTTTTATTTTCAAATATATTTTTGAATCAGTTTTATTTACATTTTGGGATTAATTATTGTCCGAGCCTAAATTACTTTCATATAAAGAGTTAGGTCTCTTAATAGTTACCCTAAATACAAAAATAAACAACTATTTTTTTTTTTTAAAGATTATCTTTTACTTTATAATAACTTGAAAAAAAAACTAAAGTAACGTTTAAAGTGTGCATCACTATAAATATCATTGATTTATCTTGAACCAAAATATATTTATGACAATCCAATGATTTATAGTGATGATGCACTTTTTCATTGTATAATTAGATGTTAATACAACATTACTTATTTAGTATAGTGCACAAGATAGGATATGTACAATAGAATTAAGGGTATGTTAGGCACATAAGATAAAAATGATTATCTAAAAAAAAAGAATAAGATAAGATTGGATTAAATAAAAAGTAATCTCACAATTTTAAGTGGGTTTGTTTAATCCTTCAATTCTAAGATAGCATGTGGGTCGGAATAAATATTTTATCCTATTCTTTTGCAGCCAAACATAAGGTTGGACTAATTTCGTGTCAAATAGCTCCTACGATGATATATTTTAGGATTCAAAAACTTTTTTGAAAAGCCGCCAAGGAGATGGCGTGGTGGTTGACTCTGGGTTCGCCCTCCCAAATTATCGCGGGTTCGAGTCGCCAATGGGTCATCCCTTGAGTCTCTCGGGCCCTAGTCTTGTGGCGGGTGGGGATACCCTATGGTAGATTAATCAGGTACAAATTTGGATACCACAATGTTATGAAAAAAAATAAAAACAACTTTTTTCAAAAAATAAATTAAGAAATTGTGTTTTTTCTTAATTAAAAAAAAATATGAAAGAATGCATGTTCTTAAAACCATAAAAAGGCTATTAGTGGAGTTTTTCTTTGGTTAAGTTGTAATTAGTGAGACCTGCATAAGCTTTTTGCACTTAATTTATGTGAAACTTTTGTGACAATGTGACAATTATAAGTATATGTTTTATCCAAGTTTAAGACAATCATTGGGAAATGAGTTGTAGTAAATATCCCTTTCTCTATAGTTCTAAATAATTCTGTTATATAAAAATGTAATTAATTGCAACAGTCACATCAGTATTATTCTTTTGAATATAGTATGAAACATATTTTTTAAAGTAAAAATAAAATATTCTTTTGAATATGATATGAGAAATATTTTTTTTATTTTAAAGTAAAAATAGAATCATTTTTTTTAATTTTTTGAAAATTATTTCTAAAAGGTTTCACGTGAACCTAAAACCAGCTCGAGAACGCCAGGCAATCTTAAGATTTGTTTAACCTTGCAGCTTTTCCTAATAAAAAAAAGGAAGAAAGGAAGAAAGAAAAAAGTCTATTGAACCTTGTTAATAATTATTAAATAATTTTTATTAAAAAAGCCTCCGGGCATAACAAGGGTATGTTCATTTTCTTTTCTTATTTCCTTGAGATTTAAAGCATATAATTACAAACATGTCATTGAGGTTTGAACTTTTTAAAAAAAAAAAAAATTAGATTGAATTTATTTTATAATGAATAAAATTTTGTTAAATTTATGGTCCTATCATACTTTGAACGGTGATTAGTTTTTAAAGTATATATAAAACTAATCAGATAACACATCGTTTTCAACGAGTTGTTGGTTTGATGGTACACTCACTGTTCCACTTAAGCGA
>JAJIYU010008523.1:0-17942 GCA_030144865.1 Tinospora cordifolia | reverse complement strand
GATCAATTCTGAAACTCAAACCCATTTCCAGTGGGATCATTTTTGAAACCCATTCCATGCTGGTGTCAGTATTGACAGCCAGTTCCAATTCTACATGGAACACAGAAAGTCTCCGTACTGGTACGTGGTTGAAATCTCATTTAATCTGATTTTTTGTGTGCATGAACATGGTAGATAAATATTTTAACAGAAATTGAACATACTACAGTATAACATGATAAATTAACAAAAACACAGATGTTCGATTTCTGATGTAGAAGATCGTACGTGACGCAACTACAAAGCATATTCTCTCAAACAGGAAAAACGACTTTCGATTTCTGATGTAGAAGATCGTACAAGATGCAACTACAGAGCATATTCTCTTGGTCATGCAACATGATGAGTAAAAGAAATAAATGCAAAGAATAAAAGTAAAAACATAAAAGAATCAAACTAACCAAACAAGCAAGCATCATCTAAATCAAAATAATAAATTAAAAGAAAGGAAAGAAACTCACATTAGCTATTCTTTCTTTCAAACTTTCTTCCTCTCCCTCTCCTCTCAAACACACTTCAATTCTTTAATTTGGTATCCAAAAATATGAGGAGAGGCTCCCTATTTATTGTAGAGCTTTGATGGTTAGTAATTAGGGTATGGTAGTGGTTAGCTTAGAATAATGGAGAGACAAGGGGGTCCTCCATGCTTGTTTGTAAGCAATTATAAGTATTAATAATTGTGGTTTGTTGTGCATTATTCATATACTTTAAAGCTATTTTTAATTGATTAAAATTGGCACTATCTTCTTTAATTATTTAAAGATGATAGTGATGGTGGTTGAATAATATTTTTCATATCATTTCTATTTAATTGAAATTGGCCCTATCTTCTTTAATTATTTAAAAATGATAGTGGTGGTGGTTGAGTAATATTTTTCATATCATTTCTATTTAATTAAAATTGGCACTATCTTCTTTAATTATTTAAAGATAATAGTGGTGGTGGTTGAATAATATTTTCATGTACTTAAATTTACTTTTAAAAATAAAGTTATTAACTAGAGATAAAATTTACTTAAACTAATAATCAACTTTACTATTTATAATTAACTTTATTAGTCAACTTTACTATTTACGATATCATTTATAATTTTACTTTTTTCGATGCTATTAATGAACTTTATTATTTATCATACTATTAATTAATTTTACTATTGATCAATATGACATTTTTCAAATATGCCAAAAAAATAAATAAATAAATAAATTTATGACACTTTGTTGTCATTCATGACTTTCCTCATAATGGTCAACGTTTGTTGACTACGGTTCTTTGACACGTAATTATAGTCAAAATTTTGATATTACAACACTTAAAATTAGTGGGTATTACATCAAGGGTGTCACTGTGATTTCAAAGATAAATCTACGATCTGGGTACCATCAGCTAAGGGTCAGGGAAGAAGATGTACCGAAGATGGCTTTTCGGACTCGTTATGGGCACTATGAGTTCCTAGTCATACCATTTGGCATGACAAATGCCCCTGCGATGTTCATGGATCTAGTGCAGAGAGTCTTTCACCCATATCTCAACTCATTTTTCATTAGCTTTATTGATGACATCCTTATCTACTTAAAGACTAGGGAGGAACACATCGAACATTTGAGAATCGCACTGCAAGCTCTTCGAGATCACCACTTGTATGGTAAGTTTATCACGTGTGAGTTTTGGTTGACAGAGGTTCGATTTTTAGGCCATGTGGTAGGAGCTGAATGTATTCCTATTGATTTGGCTAAGGTCGAGACTATTATTAGTTGGCTGAGACCTACCTCAGTGATGAAAATTTGTAGCTTTTTGGTTAGATTTTGTGCACAATTTTTTGAGGATTGCTGGACCAATGACAAAACTTACCCAGAAGGACATGCCATTCTTATGGACAGATAAGTGTGAAGAGGCTTTTTGGAGTTGAAGTGTCATTTGATATCTGCGCCAGTACTTGTGCTACCTGAACAAGGTTATGTGTTGGTGATCCATACAAATGCCTGTGGGATAGGCCTTGGCTGTGTGATGATGTAGGGTAACTGAGTAATTTCTTATGCCTCACGATAGTTGAAGGTATATGAGAGAAATTACCCCATCCATGATTTACAACTAGCAGTAGTAGTGTTTGCACTCAAGATTTGGCGACACTATCTATATGGTGAGTATGTTATGCTTTATTCTGGTCATAAGAGCCTCAAGTATTTGTTTTCTTAGAGAAATTCAAACATGAAGAAAAGGAGATGGATCGAGCTACTTAAAGATTATGAGTTTTACATTGAGTATCATCCTAGAAAAGCCAATGTAGTGGCTAATGAGCTGAGCAAAGTACGAGTTGAGATTGCTTGTGTGGCTAAACATATGTCTCAAAAGTGGACGATGATTGATTATGTGACAGTGATGAGTACCCACGAGACTTCGACTGAGACCAGAGTTAGTGTACATATGAGAGCCCAGTTAGTGTTGCTTGTTGTAATACCTCATAATTTTGTCAAATAACTTAAAAATAAATAAAGTTGACAAAATTTAAAGTTCTTGAGTGGAAATTATAAGATTTATTGAGAAAAATTCTAAATAATTGAAGGAAAATGAAATCTTAATATTAGTATGATCCAGCAAATTATATAAGATAAGTATAATTATCAAATATTATTATTATACAAATAATGGAACAATTATGAGATTAATTATCAAATATAAAGTAAAAAGAGTGAATTACGTGTGTATATATATATATATGCATATATAATTATTTTTGCTTCTCTAAAAATAAAAATATAGAAAAATATATGAAATGAAGAAATGAGAAATATAAATAAATATGGATTTATTGGCATTAAAAATATTAAAGAAATAGAAAAATACCTAACAAATGCAATATTAAATAATTAGAAAGGGAGAAAAATATTAGCAAATCAATAAAATAAAAGGATGTGAGCTAGTTACACAAATTAGAAGGTGAAAGATTGGTTTATAATTGGCAAAACTCAGATAATAGAAACAATTTGATATTAGAAACTGCATCCAACGCCCAGAAACACTCAATCTTCACGATTTGCAATCCAATGGCTCAGATTAAGATCGCATCGTATGTCCAGGAGCACCGAATCACGCAAATCCAATGGCCCAAACTTGACCAGCCACATCAACGGTCCAGATCGAGGCGCTCAACAACGATCACGAACGAGTACTGCGATCAAGGATCATCCGACGGACCGGACGAGTTTTGTTTTTCGCGATCCGCCGTGCTGTGATCAAGGAAGATCCAAGCGTCCTGATCAAAGCCGCTCGATTTCGCAATCCGTAGTGCTGCGCTGGAAAATAATCCAACGGACGAGATTTCACCCGCCTAATCCAATGGTTGACGATGCACGCGCCAAAACGAATTTGCGATTCACTGCTGCGATCGAGGACGATCCGACGGCTACGATCTAATGCTCCGATAAATAAACGAAAATCAACTGTGAAAATCTGAAAAAAAATACTCAAAAAACTCTAAAAACTTTGTTTCCAAATTCCAAACTTACTTGCTATTTTCCTATGCTTGGGGGGCACTAAATTTTGAAGAATTGGCAAGTTTCCCACAATATGCTACCACAAACTTGTCATTCTCTATCCTTTTGAACTCTATATAAACACCCCCATGCTCACAATTCATCTCATCCCAAGAAACAAGAGTTGAATTGTCATTTTGTTCTCTAAGCCCTCTTCTTGGCTCCCCTTCTCACCATTCTTTTCCCTCTTGAGTGTGAGAAGTTCTTGGTTTGAAGATTCTTCTTGGGTGATTTTCTTAGTGCTTGAACATTGGGAGCTCTTGTCTAAACTTTGGGGGAAACTACATCTCAAGGTGGAAGTGATTTCTCTTACATCTTTTTTTCTTATTCAAAGTTCTAGCATGTTCATTGGTTGTTTTGCTTTTGAAATCAAGAATAATTTCAATTTAAGTATTCTAAAATATATTTAAGTTTTAGATTTGATTCTTGTTTGCATTTATGCATGCATAATAATCATGTCATGTGTAGTATCATGCCTAGGCTTTATTTCAAAATATGATGCATGATTTTGAATGTTCCATGATTAAATTTTCAGTTTGATCATATGCTGAATTTATTTATTTTAGTTTTATGTTCTGAAATTTATCTTATGATTCAAGAATATATGATTTAACAAAGATAATGGTGATAATAACGACGTACCATCATAGCACACATGTGGGTTGCTATGGATGTTCTTTTCATATGATTAGTTCATATGGTTTTAAGACCAAAGTACTTGGTTGGTGGGTCCCTTGAAGTCCAAAAGTCCAATGAAATTGGCTAAGAAGCTCTAAGGAGGTACTTTGTTAAGAACATCAAGGGCTTCAAAACCCTTTTGGTCTAAAATCTCAACTTTAAACAAATGGATGCTTGAAATGCCTAATGTATGCAAGTGTTTGAAATAGAAATGTGTTATTGTTTTGAATTTGAAAAATGGTTGTTTGAAAAAGATCCACTGAGCTTTGTGCTCACCCCTTCCTCTTTTTTTTTTCAGGAAATAAAACTATTAAGACCATGGAAATTTGAATAGTTCTAGTTTATCAAATTTCTATTTTTTAAGTTTCTTTTTAATGTAAGGGCATGTTGCCCAATTTTGAATAAGTCTTCCATTGGAATTTTATTTTATTTTAGAGGTTATGAGTTTATTTGATCAACAATGTAATAGTTTACATTACAAAGTTATGTACTTTCTTTTTATGAATAAAGAAGTTAATTTTTTCTTTATCTCTAATTGCCTTGATTTTTTGAATCATATTTGTATTCTTGAATCTATTCTAAGGCATGAGGTATTGAAAAATAGAAAGTCAAGTGTGTGTTACTTGTAAAGTAACATGACCCAACTCGCCAAATGGTTAAGTCCATTGTCGAATAATGGTGGTTATGTCCAAAACTCAAAGAATGTGGGGGTTGGGGTGTTAAAAAGGTGGTATCAGAGCCTAGGCTTCTGGTGCCTTGGGCTAGAAGTAGAAAGTTAAGCCTAAACATGAGTTGATTAGGCTAGAAAATAGAAAGTGAAACATTAGTTGCTTGACAAAGAATTAGAAACTCAAATTAGGGTTTCACTTTGAATTAGATTGAAATTTAGTGCCCTACCTTCTATATTTGAAAATTGAAAAATGTTTTAGAAAGTGTCTTCAAATGGGAAAGATATGTTTTTAAATGTTTCGTTTGGATACAAAGACTACAAGTTAAAGTTGATAGTGGGTAAGCCTTGTCCCGAGTAAAGCTAAACATTGAAAGGGAGGTGGGTTATCCTGCCCGAGAAAGTGCAGTTGCTAAGCAGACTTCGGTCTCGTCGCCCGATCTGGAGGTTGTCCCACCAGCTTATACGAGTGGTCTGAGTTGAAGAATACCCTTATTTTCTATAAAAGAAAACTAGAAGGTAGAAAATTAGGGCAAGAAAGTGAATAGAAGTCGAAAAAGATGCTAAATGTGGTATCTTATCTAGACATAGGTTGTGAGTCAACCAGATTGAACCTTAGGTCCAGAAAAAGACCCTAGGTAAAAACAGGGTGGCACAATGGATCAAAAGCATAAAACTCTAGGGCATAGGCTAGAGACGAAAACTTGTGTGAAAACAGAAAATTGTTTGATCAGGACACGAGACCGGAAAACTTCTTTATCTTTCGGTTTTTATGTAGTATGGGATGCATAGGTATTCAGGGGTATGGAAGAAGCCTGGACTCAGAGAATGATGGACCATGTGTGGTGAATGATCTGTAACTCTGGCAGAACGGGTTTCTCTATGCTCCCTGGTATGGGATGGTAGAATATAGTGGGCTCGGGAACCTTAGTTATCGAGACATTTGTAAAATTGTTTGGGTGCGGCACTGTTCTGAATAAAAACCTAAGTGGAAGGGGTAGAGTGGTATGAGACACTTGAACCTGAAAGCTTAGGTGGAAGCTTGGAACCTTGCTGTGCTAGCTTGATTGTATGATTGTGTGATATGCATGCTTTACTATTTATTACTTTGAGACCAAATCCTGTACCCATGCATGAAAAGAACCTAGAAGAAAGACTTTTAGATCACAAAACAAATCGAGAACCTAGAGACATTAATCTAGAGTCATGATAGCACGAACATCGGATGAGACAAATATTGACAAGGTATTAAACTTATAGACAATGGCTGGAACAAGAAGGTACGCTACTCGATCCACCTCCTCTGATGAGACCGAACAACGAGAACCAGAACTGCCTGTTGGAATGGAGGCGCGAATGGAGGCCATGATGAATGAAATGTCGCAAAGGGTGCTGGATCAACTGTTGAGGGCACTTCCACAAATAATTCCTCAGGTAGCACCACAGTCTCAAGTACAAGAACCTATCCAGGTTCAACAGCCAGCACCTGTGGCCCAAAATCTCGAACATTAGAGAGCTCAGGAGGGATTGGAGGACGAGAAATAGAGGAAGATGCTGATAGAGCTACAAAAGCTCCATCTTCCTTCATTTGATGGTACCACAGACTGCATCTCGGCAGGCCACTGGTATCAAGTGATGGAGGAAATCCTTAATGTGCTGAAAGTAACTGGGTCAAGACGGGTGGCACTGGCCACGCATCACTTCAATGGACCCAAACACAGATGTTGATGTTATGAGCTGGGAGAACTTCACAGAGATCTTCTATGAAAAGTTCTTTCCAAAAGCAACCCTGAGCAAGCTACAAGAGGACTTTGTTCGATTGAATCAAATGGACATGATTGTAGCCAAGTATGAGAGGAAGTTCACTGAACTGGCCAAATTTTCACCAGATTTGATCAGGGATGAGAAAAGGAAGGCCAACCGGTTTGCACAGGGTCTCAAGATGGAGATCTAGAAGATTGTGAAGACTCTAGGCCTGAAGACTTACAGGGATGTCGTAGAAAAGGCCCTAACTCTAGAGCAAGAACTCAACTTGGAACAAAAGTTGAGGGGAAAGAATAAGAGGCCTGGGAATGAAAATAATCATGAGGCTCAAAAGAAAAGTAAGAATGGGGGGAACTCATCACAGAAACAGGGACAGAACAAGGATGAAGCACGGG
Source organism: Tinospora cordifolia (assembly GCA_030144865.1). Taxonomy (NCBI): domain Eukaryota; kingdom Viridiplantae; phylum Streptophyta; class Magnoliopsida; order Ranunculales; family Menispermaceae; genus Tinospora; species Tinospora cordifolia. Next base: position 10,865 of record JAJIYU010008523.1, on the reverse strand, counting down.
TGTAGGCTAAGAGACTGGGATTGTGCTACTTATGCAGACAAAGGAGACATCTTGCAAGAAACTATCCAACAACACCATCTCAAGCTCCCCAGCAACAACAAAACACTCAGGGAGGAGGTCAGAATGAGCGTCCTCAAGCCAGACAAAATCAGAATGCCAATCAGGGCAAAACCAAGGCCGTGGTCAGAACCAAGCCAGAGTGTTCGTGGTTGAGGCCCAGGAAGACCAGGTCCCTGCAGTGGAATGTACGTTCCTGTTCTTCAATGTTGCTGTGAAACTATTATTTGACTCGGATGCCTCAAAATCTTTTATCTCTGAAGAACTAGTTGATAGGTTACAACTTGTGACAAAAACAATGCCTATAACTTTGAATGTGTCCACACCAATAGGGACCACTATGACTTCAAAAAGAATGTATAGTTGTGACCTAAGGTTTGGGGATAAACTCTTAACAGTTGACCTGTGTACCTTACCTTTTTATGGATATGATGTGATCTTGGGGATGGATTGGTTAGACCAGTACCAAGCTCAGATAGATTGTCCTAAAAGACGAGTGACCATAACCCTACCTTCTGGGGAAACCCATAAAATTAATGGAGATATGCGAAAACTACCGAGGAGTCCAACCATAGCCATGTTGAACTGTCTAAGGCAGAAGGAAGAGTTTGAGGAACTCTCGGAAGAAGTGCCTATGGAACTAAAGAAGATTCAAAACTTAGCAATAGTTAGGGAGTACGAGGATGTGTTCCCAGATAACTTACCCGGACTACCGCCTGCTAAAGAAATAGAGTTCAAGATCAAACTTCACCCTGGAACCAACCCTATAGCCATACTTCTTTACAAAATGGTGCCAGTAGAATTAATTGAGCTGAAAGCTCAACTGGATGAGCTCAGGGAGAAAGGTTTCATCAGGCCGAGTAAATCACCTTGGGGAGCTCTGGTGTTGTTTGTGAAGAAGAAAGATGGTTCCATGAGACTGTGTGTAGACTACCGGAAGTTGAACCAAGCTACAGTAAAGAATAAATATCCTTTACTAAGGATTGGCGACCTATTTGATCAATTATGAGGAGCCACACATTTCTCTAAAATTGATCTTAGGTCGGGATATCATCAGTTGAGGATCCGAGAGTCTGATATTCACAAAACGGCCTTTAGAACAAGGTATATACACTTCGAGTTCACCGTGATGCCCTTTGGTTTGACCAATGCCTCGGTAGCTTTTATGGATTTGATGAACCGAGTGTTCAGACAATACCTTGACCAGTTTGTGGTGGTATTTGTGGATGACATTCTGATCTACTCCAAGTCACAAGCTGAACATTTAGAACACTTGCAGATACTGTTAGAGACACTCAGAAGGCATCAATTATATGCCAAGTTCAGCAAGTGTGAGTTCTGGATGAAGACGGTCAAGTTCCTTAGCCACGTAGTGTCGACAAAAGGCATCTCTGTAGATCTGGAGAAGGTGGAAGCGGTTATGAATTGGAACCAACCTAAGATAGTTACAGAGATCAGGAGCTTCTTAGGTCTAGCTAGGTACTACAGAAGATTCATCCGAGATTTCTCTAAACTAGCAGAACCGATGACCAAACTGACTAGAAAGGGGTTAAGTTCGATTGGAATGAGAAGTGTGAGCAATCATTCCAAGAGCTGAAGAGGAGATTGACTACGACCCCTATCCTAGTCACTCCAACCCATGGTGTTACCTATACCCTCTTTACTGATGCTTCGCTGAGTGGACTTGGAGCAGTGTTGATGTAGGAAAGGCAAGTAGTCGCTTATGCTTCGCGACAACTAAAGGTTCATGAGAAGAATTACCCTACTCACGACCTAGAATTAGTGGCCATTGTGTTTGCCCTGAAGATTTAGAGACACTATCTTTATGGTGAGAAGTTTAATCTACTTTCATATCACAAGAACTTGAAGTACATCTACACCCAAAAAGAGTTGAACCTCAGGCAACGGCCCAAACTCGACCGGCCAGATCAATGGTCCAGATCGAAGCGCTCAACAACAATTGCGAACGAGTACTGCGATCGAGGATCATCCAACGGACTGGACAAGTTTTGTTTTTCGCGATCCGCCGTGCTGCGTTCTAGGAAGATCCAAGCGTCTTGATCAAAACCTCTCGATTCTGTGATCCGTAATAAACAAAAATCAACCGAGAAAATCCAAAAAAAATACTCAAAAAATTCTAAAAACTTGGTTTCCAAATTCCAAACTCACTTGTTATTTTCCTATGCTTGGGGGGCATTAAATTTTGAAGAATTGGCAAGTTTCCCACAATATGACACAACAAACTTGTCATTCTCTACCCTTTTGAACTCTATATAAACACCCCCCATGCTTACAATTCATCTCATCCAAAGAAACAAGAGTTGAATTGTCATCTTGTTCTCTAAGCCCTCTTCTTGGCTCCCCTTCTTACCATTCTTTTCCCTCTTGAGTGTGAGAAGTTCTTGGTTTGAAGATTCTTCTTGGGTGATTTTCTTAGTGTTTGAACATTGGGAGCTCTTGTCCAAACTTTGGGGGAAACTACATCTCAAGGTGGAAGTGATTTCTCTTACATCTTTTTTTTTCTTATTCAAAGTTCTAGCATGTTCATTGGTTGTTTTGCTTTTGAAATCAAGAATAATTTCAATTTAAGTATTCTAAAATATATTTCAGTTTTAGATTTGATTCTTGTTTGCATTTATGCATGCATAATAATCATGTCATGTGTAGTATCATGCCTAGGCTTTATTTCAAAATATGATGCATGATTTTGAATGTTCCATGATTAAATTTTCAATTTGATCATATGTTGAATTTATTTATTTTAGTTTCGTGTTCTGAAATTTATCTTATGATTCAAGAATATATGATTTAACAAAGATAATGGTGATAAGAATGACGTACCATCATAACACACATGTGGGTTGCTATGAATGTTCTTTTCATATGATTAGTTCATATGGTTTTAAGAACAAAGTACTTGGTTGGTGGGTAATGTCCCTTGAAGTCCAAAAGTCCAATGAAATTGGCTAAGAAAGGCCAAATTTCACTCTAAGGAGGTACTTTGTTAAGAACATCAAGAGCTTCAAAACCTTTTTGGTCTAAAATCTCAACTTTAAACAAATGGATGCTTGAAATGTCTAATGTATGCAAATGTTTAAAATATGAATGTGTTATTGTTTTGAATTTGAAAAATGGTTGTTTAAAAAGGATCCACTGAGCTTTATGTTCACCCCTTCCTCTTTTTTTTTTAGGAAATTAAACTATGAAGACCATGAAAGTTTGAATAGTTCTAGTTTAGCAAGTTTCTATTTTTTTTAAGTTTCTTTTTAATGTAAGGGCATGTTGCCCAATTTTGAATAAGTCTTCCGCTGGAATTTTATTCTATTTTAGAGGTTATGAGTTTATTTGATCAACAATGTAATAGTTTACATTACAAAGTTATGTACTTTCTTTTTATGAATAAAGAAGTTGAATTTTTCTTTATCTCTAATTGCCTTGATTTTTTGAATCATATTTGTATTCTTGAATCTATTCTAATGCATGAGGTATTAAAAAAATAGAAAGTCAAGTGTGTGTCACTTGTAAAGTAACATGACCCAACTCGCCAAATGGTCAAGTCCACTGTCAAATAATGGTGGTTATGTCCAAAACTTAAAGAATGTGGGGGTTGGAGTGTTACACTTGTTGAGGTCATAGAGGTGCAGCCTCATGACATTGACATACTAGGAGTGGGTAGATGACACTTCTCATGTGGAGTGGTCGATTGACAATGATAGTGCATTGAGGTTCAGGGAATGATTGTGGGTGCTAGATGACCCTTGCTTGAAACAGGGAGTGCTAGAAGAGTTGTACCGCTTGAGGTATATCGTTAATCCAGGCACCAATACGATGTATTAAGATGCTCAACATATTTATCAGTGGTTGGGGATTAAGCAAGATATTGCGGCCTTTGTGCAGAGATGTGACACATGCCAGCAAGTTAAGGCTGAGCACCAGAGACCCAATGGTTTATTACAACCCTTGCTATTCCTGAGTGGAAATGATAGCACATTGCCATAGACTTTGTGATGGGGTTATCCCCCGACTCAGTGGAGACATGATATTATTTGGGTCATTATGGACAGATTGACTAAGTCTACTCATTTCCTCCTAATTCATACTAGAGACTTGATTGTATATCTGCGAGATCATGAGATTACATAAGGTCCCAATGTCCATTATTTCTAATAGAGATGTTCATTTTACATCTTATTTTTGGTAGAGCTTGCAGAGTCAGTTGGGGATTAGAGTAAACTTGAGCATAACCTTCCATCCATGGACTAATGGTCAGTTTGAGAGAGTGATCTAGATTTTGGAGGATATGCTCCATGAATGCATTCTTGATTTTGGTGGTAGCTGGGAGGATCATTTAGCATTGTGTGAATTTGCATATAATAATTGCCAGCAAGCAAGTATCGGCATGGCATCGTTTGAAGTATTATATGGTCAACCTTGCCAATCACCAACTTGTTGGGTCGAGGTTGGTGATATTGCAGTTTTTGGCTTTACTTTTGTACATGAACAAAATGAGAAAATTTAGCAGATCTATAAGGACATGAAGGTAGTTCAAGATCGATAGAAGAGTTATGCAGAAAACTAGAGGAAGGCCCTTGAGTTTGATATTGGTGATTATGTACTTCTTTAGATTTTCCCTTAAAAGGGGCAGACTTAGTTTGACACTTCAAGAAAACTCACTCTGAGATATATTGGACCTTATGAGATTCTCAAGAGAATAGGTCCTATTGCATACTGATTGGCATTACCGCCTCAGTTCGCAAGAGTACACAATATGTTTTATGTGTCTATGTTGAAAACATATTACCCTAATCCCTCGCACATGATTGATTGGAGACATGTTAAGCTACAAGAAGATTGTACATACGATGAGGCTCCGGTAGCTATCATTGATCGAGCCGTGAAGAAACTACGCAACAAGGAGATACCAATGGTACATGTACGTTGGCAATTTAATGGTGCCAAGCAAGGCCCCTAGGAGCAAGAGGACTACATGGCAAGTTAATTTCCTAAGATTATGAGTCATTTCTTGATCTTTTGTGATCTTAGTAAATTTCGAGGACAAAATTTGTTCTTAGGAGGGGAGGCTATAATGACCCGTAGTTTTGGACATTGAGTCGATAAGTTCAACATGTATGTTGATGTTTGAACTAATAAATTCTAAATGAAAATACATAATTTTATAAAAATGATATAAATTAATGTGTGTATCAAATGAAAAATAAATAATAATAATAATGATAATAATTATTTAATGAGAGTTTATTAGATGATGAAGAAAAATAAATGAATGCAATGAATTAATTCTTGCATATATATATATATATATATATATATACAAAATGGAAAAAAAATTATATATGATAAAGGTTGGCTTGGTTGGATTACAGGGGAAAAGAAAAAAAAAACAAAGAATAAAATAAGAGGATAAATCGGTGGGTGATGAAGTGTAGATAAGAAAGAAAAAAAACAAGGTTATCTTAGCATTTAATGATGGTGGGACCTCGAAATACCATGCCTATATATATTGCTCCAAATTGTTCATGCTCACCATTCGTTCAACCTGCTCATTCGGAAAAGAAGAAGAAAAAGAAAGAGGAGGAACGAAAAAAGGAGAGAGAGCCACAAAGAGGAAACTGAAAAGGAGGAAAAAAAAGAGAGAAGAAAAAAGAAAGAAAAGAGGGAAGAAAAAAGGTTGTTCATGCTCGAACATTCGTCGATTAGGATAACTTATTTTTACCTCTTTTCAATTTAGAATTGTTATGAAAGTTATGAATTACAATTTTGTTAGTATAATTTTTAATAGAAGTGTTAGTCTATTGTGTGACCTAAAATTAGGGTGCATATATATATATATATATCATTGTGTTTAGATTAACAAGTAGAACATAAATATATAGTTCATTTGTACCCTTGTAGGCTCCACTTATATGAAGTATATCTATTAACATTGAAATTTTAGTGGACAGATACTAAAATGTTCAGAATAAAATTCTAAACTTAATGACACTAAAATTAGAATTTTTTGGAGGTCAATTGACCTATTAAATTTGCATATATGCAAATTGAGGGTTAATGAATAGAAATATATATAAGATTATATAACGTTAATGTAATAATCAGTGAGTGTTAAAAGTTTGCATGTCAAAAAAGATAAAACAAATAATAATATTAATAAAAAATATAAATGTATCAATCAAGAAATAAAATAAAGATTTTATTATATATGTATGTGTGTATAATCTAAAGAAAGAAAAATAAAAATAACCCTCAATGTTTCAACGCGTACACATCGAAAATAAATTTTTAAAAATATAAAATAAATATAAAATGTCTGAAAACAAGATTCAAATGTTTATTATAATATTTACTAAAGAAATAAAATGAATAATGTCGATTTAAGTTAGAAAAAAAGTCAAAAAACAAAAAGGTTATATTAGGGGGCCTTTTTGAACTAATCTTAGAAAAAAGGGAGAATTGGGACAAAAAAATTAAAAAATAAAATAAAATAAAATTAGAACGAATTACATGAACAGTACTCGCGGGTATCGTTCACATTATTAAAAATCGCAAAAAAAAGAGGAATCACATATTAGTTTGAGGCATTCGTTTTTGGTCACCAAAGATCCAATTTTTGCCCAGAGAAAATCAAAATGATCTAAATCAGATCTAGAGCAATTCTAAGCATCTAAGGTAAGATTCTAAAGCCTTAAACTTGTTCAAATCAATTTCCATAGGCCAACAACATCAAAATAGCAGAATTGACCGTGCGATTGGGTGATTTGGAGGTTTTGGCACACCGAACGATCTGGAGTAAGGTGAGCTTAGATCTTGCTTCTAAACTATTGAATTAATGATTTTGGATTAAATTTTGGAGGTTTTGACTATTCATTCATAGTTTTTGATGGATCTAACAAAATTTGATCGAATCTGGGCAATTTGGGGGCCAATCCTTTGGGCAAGGATAAACTCAATCCCTCAATGATTGAGGTAACAGTCAAAATTAAAGTTGTTATGTTTTGAATTTGGAAGAAAATGAATATAATTTTGTATGCTGATGTGGTGAAATGGGAAATCCAAATATTTGGAATCCTTATATAAGGCAATTGATACAAATGAGTTAGAATGGATATAAATTGTGATTTTTTATTGTAGTTTGAGGGTTTAGTGATTCAAAGAATTGAATTTATGAATGTTGATTTTAGATTGACGAATAGTGAGTGTCGAAGAGCGGCGCATCTTTGTTAAGTGGCACAAGGGTCATCCGACATATATAGGTGGGCAGGACTTCCTTGCTCAATAGTATTATGCAGTCTTTGTATATGAAATATGATGTCTAATTAAATTCCTATACTTAGTATCATGTTAGAAATGTGTGGATTGATTGGAATGATCGTTATGATATCATAATGACTGTTACATGTTTTCTAGATATAGCATATCTTAATGATTATTGAATGTTATGCATGATTCAGATCGTTTAAGTTAGATCTCTAAACTAGCATGATGTTAGGTTGTATGGTTTGAAAACCTTGTTTGTAAAACTAAAAAAGATTAATGGTTTATTAAGTATTCTACGTATCGGGGCAATGGGTGATCCGCTGGTGCATCACTTAGATCATAATCAGGGTGTTGCTAGATGTCATCGTGGGTATCCCCAAACTGGGCCAAACTGCGAGTGGCTATGTGATCCTCGAATTTGGAAGGTCATATTAGTTTCTACATGATTTCTATATCTTCATGGATCATGATCCCATAGGTAGACTTCTATTTGATAAAGATGTTGCGCATGGTTGCATCAAGGACTACAAGGGGGACCCTGAGGGTGGTGCACTCTTTCGGTTAATTCCTAATAGTATTCAGATGGGGCGACAAAAATAACCAATTGAGTGATTGAAACACCCCTAATGTTATGAAACCATGTGCATGTTTTGTATGTTGGTTTGCATAATGCTAGCGATGTGTAGGAGAGATCCACTAAGCTTTCGAGCTTACCCCATTATTATTTTTCAAGTACTCATGGGCATAGCGCTCAGTGAGGTGATTCTGATCTGACTAGAGACTAGAGGTTGTCTTGAGAGAGTGGTTTTTACTATCTTTACTTTAAGTCTTGTCCATATTTGAACTTGGCCATGTGGCCCATTTGTTTTTATTGTAGCATTGTTGGAACTTGGCCTCTGGGCCTAATATTTGTGTATATGTCTATGTGAAACCATGGAATGGTGTTTCTCATATATCCATCAGGTGAATGTTTCAAAATGCTTTTGAATTATAACATTTACAATATATGTATGTTTTCGCTGAAGTTTTGAATTGTTGCGCATGTTTATGAAACCTTTCGATGATATGATTTTGAAATGATGTTTGATCCAATGGAATGTAAAAGTATTATCTATTACTCAGGGTGAGTTGAATTTGCAATCAGATCAAGTGTTTAAGTTTGAATTACTTGTTTTGTCTTTCTCATATGAAGTGATTAATTTGGAAAGGAACGAATTCACACGACCCGACACTTCGGCGGACAAATGCATCGAGCTATGATGTCGCGCTATGCTCAACTGCAGAGCTACAAAATGTCCAACGCAGGGGTTGGGGTGTGAGAAGGTGTTATCAGAGCCTAGTGAGTAGCTCTTTGGGAATGGATTTTTCGCTGGAATGAAATGGTCATCGGATTTGATTTTTGCTGGAAAGGATTTTTATTGAGTTTATTTTTTAAAAAATTTGAGCAATGAAATAGGAATTGCTAAGTACAGAGAGCATAGGTCTAGGTAAAGACCAGGTGTTGTCTCGGGATTACAATGGATCATTAATTAAAAACTTTTGGGACCTAAGTTAGAAACTTATAATGTGAAAACGTACACTTGTTTTGGTCAAGATTCGATTCAGGAGGATCTTGTATTTCTAATTTCTATGTAGTATGGGATACATAGAGATTTAAAGGTATGGAGGAATTATGGATTCAAAGAATGATCGACCATGTATGGTGAGTGATTGATTCTTGGGCAGAACTTGTACGCACTATATTCTACTGGTATGGAACGGTCGCGTATGGTGGGTCCTGAGTTAACCTTAGGGAGTGAGACACTTGCGAAATTGTAATGGGCAATGAACAGATTTTTTAGAAGAACTTGCATGCACTGTATTCTACTAGAATGGGACAGTCGCGTATGGTGGGTCTTGCATCATCCTTAGAAACTAGGTTTGGCATAAATATACTAGCCGTAATGGAACATGAATTTCATTATTCCAACATGCATTGTTTAATTGTTTGTTGGGTGTATGTATGTGATATATATAGCATATTATTTTCAGTATTATTACCCGAATTCCTATATCCAAAAACAAATAAAATGTTGTCGACTTAGAAGCATAAACCTAGGCCACAGAGACAAATCGAAAACCTAGAGACATGAACTTAGAGTTACAGTAGTATGATAAACACAAAGGGTATAGGTGGGTTTGAAATGAATGGTTATTACCACAATTCAAGGTATTTAGATTGAAGTAGAAATGCAGTATGCTATTTTCAAATCATTAAAATTTATGCTTAAATATGAATAAATTGTTGGATACTGAAAGTAAAATTTTGAATTGTCGATAATGCCGAGAGGAAGAGGATGAGGTAGACCTCGTTGAGGCGTGGTCAGGGAGGCAGCTAGTGATGAGCCAGCTTAAAGAGATGAGGGTGTTGTGGGGACAATCGCACCTGTTGCTATTATTGTGTCACCAGATGTACTAGCATATATGATATAGAGAGCAATAGATTGGGCCATGATGAGCAGGTATCCAACAGACTCTTCAAAGCCTCCAGTCTAGCCTCTAGTACCCGCGCAGTGACCGACACCATCACTAGTAGTGTCCGAGCCAGTGATACCAGCACCAGTACCATTAAAGCACCCGGTACAAACTTCAAGTAGATCTAGTAGCTATGAAAGGGAATAGAGAGATCTAGTGATAGAGTTTTAAAAGCTGCATCCCAATTCTTTTGAGGGCTTAGTAGATCATGTGGCAACAGATAAGTGGCTCATTGAAATGGACAAGCACTTGATGGTGATGGGGGTGACATGAGCCAGGAGAGTAGCATTGGCAGTACATCAGATGGTAGGTGTTAGTTGCATAATAAACTACTATTAGACTAGGTAAAATGATGCATTTTATAGGAAATAAGAGAAAATATAAGCAGAGAATTGCATAATTAGCAATAGTTGCATATAGTTAGGAATTACATTGTTTAATAACTTTTAAGCCTTGTTTTGATAATTTTGATATGTTTCTATGAGAAAATAATGTCTGGGAAAGGAATTTGCATGTATTACAGGGTACAGGTTGATATATACAAGGAATGCATCAGAAGAAGGCATAAAAGAGATGAAAATCAAAAGCAAAGACCAGAAGACCGCGGTACAACAAACTGAAGATTGCAGTCATAACAGAAGAGCAAACCAATGAATACCACACTAGTGACCGCGGTCCACAGATTGAAGACCACGGTTACCAGAACGTGGTTGGCATAGATTTTTCACAGACCGCGGTGGACAGAATGTAGGAAATCTGGGGTTTTTGACATCAAACTCATGGACTGCGGTCACTGACCGAGGTCACTCAATTGTAAAGCGAGATTTTCGTATTTTTTAGGTTTTTTAGTGCGGGACTATAAATAGAAGAAGGTATGTTTAGAGTTAAAAAAGAGGGAGGATTGAAGAAGAAACACTGTGACGGCTACTAGGGCATGAAAGTTTAGGTTTTTATTGATTTTCGAAGATTGTAAAGAGATTTGAGTATGTATTTCTTATTTGAATCCAATTTTATGTTTT
>JAJIYU010008522.1:0-17923 GCA_030144865.1 Tinospora cordifolia | reverse complement strand
TCAATGATTTAGAAAGATTTGATCCGATTAGTGCTTCCGCTACTATGATCTTGATTTCTAGTATAAATATGATTTTGAACATCTGGTGAATTTGATTTGAAATCAACTGCTCAGTGAAGCATGAATAAAATGACTATTTGAAATTAATAAATGATTTAAACCTCGCGTATAGAGGTTGTGAAAAGATTGATGATAACTGTTGCACGCTCGGTGCCTCGGCGGACCACACGCCAAGCTTGGAGCTGAGCGACGCCCGACAACAGGGTTTTACATTGACGGATATGATGTCCGGTCCGGGGGTCGGGGTGTGACATGACATGATCTTACATTTGGATTTACTCAAATATGGCATCCACGACTAGGAGCATATGCATCTAAATCTTATTGTTACCCATGCATCTTGTCTGCAAGCATAGTTTGGATTATGTTCCCTAGTGAATTGTCTAATGCTTGATGTGTTTGAGATTGTTTGTAAAACTAAAATAAGATGATGGAAGTAAGAATCCACGTATCGGTGCGATTTTCGAGCCTGAAGCGGATCGAGGTGACATCTCTTATATGTCACTACTTGAGATTGTCGAGCTACAAGGCATATCGTAGGTATTCCCACCCGAAGCTGACTGTGACAACTCTAAGTCTTTGGGAGACGGTACGACTCATGATAAGTACTCTCTCTTGGGCTGTGATAGTGATGACATGAACGATTTTAGACGGTTCTTGGAACATCTGAGATTTGATTGGATCACAGGGAATGCCGAGATGCATCTCAACCCTCTTCCGGTCTTAGACTACAACTAAAACCAAATGAATGTTTGAAACGCCTAATGTTTGAAAGTGTTTGTAATGTTTTGGATTGGGTCTGTATAATGCATGTGATGTGTAGGGACGATCTACTGGGCTTTCGAGCTCACTCCCACTTTATTTTTTAGGTACACATGGACGAAGAGTATGGTAACTTACATCTAAAGACTTGTACTTTAATGGGACACCTCATTGGGGAGGTAGTCCGGGATAGGTGGTATTGGAAGTGGTATTTTATGTAAATTTTCTAAAATGATTTTCATGTATTTAATTAGTTTTCAAATTTTGTTGATTAGGTTGAAAGCAGTTCTATATGTTTAACATTTCTATTTTAATACAAATCTTTAAGAATTTTCGCTGCATGTTTTCTTTAATGTTTTTTATTTAATCTTATTTATCTTATTCGAATAAAAGTATCATTATGTCGAAGTAAGATATTCATTTGACGAAACAAGAATTTTATTTTGTTGATAATTTATTAGAGAAATTATGAAAGAAATTAAGTAGCATTCCGATTTTTAACGGACGACGATCCACATATGAGATAACACGTGAATAGAGGTCCGGTCAAAAATTGGGGTGTTACAAAGATGGTATCAGAGCTCAGTATTATGATACAATGGGCTAGATTTGAGTTCACTGGATATGATTTTCACTTGAATGAAGATTTTACTGAACTTGATTTTCACTGAAAATGAATTTCATCGGATTTGATTTCACCGAAAAATGAAATTTTCTAAATATGATTTTGGAAAAAGGGTAGTATGGGTAGAGATATAGGTAAGAGTAAAGTGATGTTAGAGTACCTGAGTCACTGATCACAGGTGTGACTTGAATACTGAAGGGTGTTATAGTTTGAAATGCCCTAATGTAATGAAAGTGTGTGCATATTTGGTATTTTGGTCTAAATAATGCTAGTAATGTTTAGGGATGATCCATTGGGCTTTCAAGCTCACCTCATTTTCTTTTTCAAGTGACTCATAACGCTGCATGAATCAACCCACATTACGAAGGGCTATTTATTTTGTTGAAACCTCAATGGAGAGGTTATTAAATGTTTTATCTCTTCTGTATTTAGATTCGAACTAGGCATGTGCCCCTTTTTTTGGAAATGGCTTGTAAAATCTTATACTTTACATGTTTTGGACTTAGGTCTTTTAAGCTACATGTTTATGTTTATTGAAAATTCATTACAAGGTTATGAGATTTTTTTTTTTTTTTTTGTGTTGAAGTCATTTTATTTCATGTGGAAAATGACGCTTAAATTGTTTGATCACTTTCTAATTAAATTAGAAGATTCTCTCCTGATTTGCTTCATTAAGAATATTTTTAGCAGCACATCTCTGCACAAGGCCCAACGACGCCCAACAAGAGGTCCGGATTGGGGGTCGTAGTGTTACAAGTCGCTTGAAGGAAAACACTAGTATAAACATGACTTGGTTTTTGATCATTCAATGAAGATGTCTAGCTAGCATCCAATAATCCACAAAAAATTAATAATGAGTTGGGCTTGATATGGAGACATATATGAAAATCATTGTTGACATTGGGAAACTTCAAGAACTCACCAATGTGTAATAGCAGGATGTTCTTGATACTAGCTTAATCCATTAATGACTTAGGCAATGCCCGACCTAGCATGAGTTAAGTACTAAAAGGCCACCAAGATCAAGCTATAAGACAAGGAAACATTACATACCAGTTTTAAATTGGGCATGTGTTAACTGGTTACATGACATATCAATTAAATTGGGTATCTGTAGGCAAGGCATGTATAATAGTTATAAATTGGGCATTTGTACATATAGAAGAAGAGTATCAATATAATTAAGTAGAATAACAAATGAAGCGAGAAGAGCTAAGATAAATTGAAATAACAAACTTGATGGCAGTAGATAACTTATTTTCATCAAGCTTTTTAAATCGAATGAATATTAACAAGGCATTGAAGAGGATATATCCAAGTGGAGTGAGAAAAATCATTTAGAAATGAATGCAAATGTAAAACCCATTATTAAGATTTCATGTATATTGTTTACAATTTTTTTAAGATATACGAGACATTGAGTCAACAAATGGTAATGCATGGATTTTTATGAATGTCGTGCTAACCACAAATCTAAACTATTGTCAAATGACATGGATTTATTATACAATTTGAGGTCATGACTTAAAAACTAGTTCAAATGGATGACCCAAGCACAAATATCAAGTGTTTTAATTTGAAGAAGGCACATGTTAGGTTCAATATGCCACATAGACAAATAGATGGATAATATGGCAATGTACTAGTTGTGTTAACATGTTTAGTACCCATTTGCTATGTGTCTTTTGCCATGTAAGATCTTACAGTGTTAAGCATATTTATTATATGATTTTCATCACTTTCCTTAGGATTATTTTTTAATCATATTCCTTACATATCTAACACATCTTTGTATATTTAGCAAGAGAATGCTTGTGTTTATTGATTGGCATATTTTTGCCATACAAGGTTGTCACATTATTGAAAATTGTTGAATAAGAAAGTGTTGAGAAAAGAAAGAGTGAGCTCAAGCCAAATTAGGATTTTGAGAATGGTTTCTCTCCTTTTAACATATCATTTGTGCATATTTTAAATCTTTCAAATGAGCTCATTAACTAGACACAATTATACGACAACTAACTATCTTGGTAAGTTCTTGAATTTTGAATAACTTGCTCTAATTAGTTTGAAATCAGATTCTCTCTAATTTGAACCTTCTGAAAGATTCAAAATAATTTTAGCAAGCAAGAAGATTCAACTTGCAAATTTAAAGATTTAGTGTTTCTGAAATGTTGTGACAATATGACAATAATATCATGTAGTAGATTTCCATGCTTCTAGAAATGATTGTCCCTTGCTACCTATAAGTACACTAAATTCCCAAAGGTTCAATCATCTCATTGAAATATGAAAAACTCAGCGTTAATATCTATTGTGTTCTCCTATTCTTTATTATGCTTAAATGTTATTGAAAGAGTTGTATAAAGCCTTGTGATGGCTAGGTTTGTATAAGTAGACTTAGAGAGTTTCAAGATCAGCATGACACGGTCTAGAGGGTCACTAGTGGCTAATAAACATTTAGGAAAGTCTACAAGCACACCCAAGGAAGTCTATGAGCAAGTTTGAAATGAGGGTGATTCATATAACTTTCATAGAGAACCATTTGTCAAGTGTGGCATCAGAGTGCTAAGTTATTATGTCAATCATGTTGCTAAAATCATATAGTTTGATGTTAGTGAAACATTTTATCTGGGTGTGGCATCATAAATGTAAGCTTTTTCGAACTACATTACAAATCTTGTGCCTTGTTTTTCTTACTTTATTTTACTTCACCTGTGTTGCATTGACTGATAATTTGTTTATTATTGCTCAAAAGTGACTATCAAAATGGAAACACACATAAAGTAAACTTAAGGTAATATAACAAACATGGTTTAAAGGAGCTTAAGTTTAACTAACTAGTGTAAAAAATTATATAGGAGCTCGATGAGATGGATTGTCTTTGAGAGCCTCTTGAAGTATGATCATTTTGGTGAGGGAACAACACAATGGTTATGATAAATTTTTTTTAAAAAAAGTTACTTTTAAAGTTTTATGTTGGAGAGCAAGGGAAAATGACACTATAAGAAATAAGAAAGGATTGGCAATTGCCAACAATCATCAATAACTAGTTACTTGCCTATTCTTAGTGATTACCTAAGAGAAAAATAGACATGCGAGGATTTTTTGCTCTTAGCATACCAAGGATTGTCCAAAACATATCTCAGAGAAGGCCAAAAAACACTTGGAGAATGTGCAATTTGCGTGGAATGATGTGAACCTATGTAAGTCATAACATAGCTATGGTAGCTTAAACTATTGTTAAATGCCCAATCTTGCCACAAATCTACCAAGTAGGTTGACTAGATCATCTTTGAGGGTTGTCCAATCGTGAGAACAACAACCAACACCGTTATAAAAACAATTGACTATTGTGAAAGGTTGAAAAGATTCTTGTTGATTTGAGGAATTAGGATATGTCCCAAATTTATTAGTAGTAAGATTTGATTTGTTGGCATATGTATTCGAGAAGGGGTGATCGAGATTATATGGAGAGTGTTCATAAAATGAGATAAGTATAAAGATTGAGTAAGGAGGCTTCCATCTCCAGCCAAGTTAGATTGGCATGTTCTTAAAAAAACGTTGTAATCAAGATGAATGCAATGTCTAATTTAGCCTACTCAAAAAAATCGAATATAGAATAGTTAAAGAATGAATTTTCGTATATATTTCAATGAGAGTATAAGAGTATATATGCATGAGTTTCTAGGAAATAAATGGTAAATATACAATTAAAAGTTGTCATGCATGAAAATATGTATACTAAAAAAATGTATAATATAGAAATATGTAAAACATAAATAAGATATGGTATTATATATACATTGTAACATAGCCCTTGAAACTTAAGAAGGTAAAAAAGAAGTCTTTGTGAGTTTGTTAGCCAAATTACCGTGACATCCAAGTGGATATACCTTTATGAAAATATTTGCTAATTGATCTGTTGAGTCAACATGAGTCAATCAAAGAATGACATGTTTGATGTGTTGATAAATAAAATGACAATTAATGTCAATATATTTTGTTCATCCATGAATAACATCACAATGGATAAGTTGTATAATATTCATATTGTTACAGTAAGAATGGAACTAAACTATTAAAACAACAACTCTAAAGTCTTGAGACAGCCCTTGAATTTATAAAAGCTCAGACGTAGTATCTCTCATTGTGTGATACTTGGCTTCTATACTTGATTTAAAAAACAACTATTTATTTCTTACCCTTTCAAGATATCAGAGAGGATCCAAGCAAGAAACAATAACTTGTAATAGAATAACAGTCAGTAAGACAATTAACCCAATCGACATCGGAGAAAGCTCAAAGCTTTAAAGATGAATTCACTGAGAAATGAAGGTCACAAATAAGGTACCCTTAATGTATTAAAGAATTCATAAGACAATTGTATAATGAAACAAATGCATAAATTAACTCACTAATGTGAGTGCATAAGAAATATCTAGTTAAGTCGTAATAAGGTAGATGAGATTGTTAACCAACTGCCTATATAATGTTGCATCTATTAAATGCTTACCATTTATAAGCAACAACCTAACATTTATCCTTTAATGGACTATCAACAATCTTATTGTTAAATAAACCAGCACGAGACAAAAGTTCAAATGTATACCTAGCTTGAGATAGATAGAATCTACTAGAATTGGATATAACTTCAAGACTAAAAAAAATCCAAAGTTCTTCGTCTCTAAAGTTTGTCCAAGGAAACTCTTTAAGGTATAAATCTTTAACACATCATCTTTAGTAATGACTGTGTCATGTACATATAGTAGAATAATAACAATACCATTATTAGATTTATGAAGTATATGAGGTAGGATTGAAACCCTATTAAGGCAACACAAAGCTCTAATACCATATTAAAAAAAAAACTCATGAAAAAATTGAATTTCCTCAAATGCAAAATCATATATGATACGATGTAAAATATATACAAAATTTCATTATTTACATGGTACCAAAACCAAATCTAAGGCTCACTTTAATTTTATTTTCTCAAATGTAGTATTGAGCAATCTAGACCTTTTTAAGATAAGTGTTGAACATGACATGATAACATACCAAAAATAAACTCATGAAGCTTGTAGCCTCGTATTACTAGTAAAATATAGATTTTTAAAGTAAAAAAAAGTGAAAATTCTTTAAGTCACTACCATTAGAGTATTAATAAGATGATACGTAATAGTGCAATAGCAAAACTAATTTGTGCAAGAAGAATAATACACACAGCGATTAGTTACGCAATTCAACTTTTCAAGCCTACATTTGCGATGCCTTGCCCACATCAAGAGATTCACTATAGTTTTCAAAGTATACTACTTCTCAGCAAGTTTCATATTTACAGCAATATACTCCAAACATGAATCTCAAGAATGAACTTTGAGTAGAATATTGTCAAGCTCTGTCTTTTCAGAGAACAAGAACAGAGAGTACAGCAGTTGCTTAAACTCGATCACTCAATATGAAACAAATCAAATGTAATACAACCTTCAAAACACTTAATACAATGGAATGGGTGGGAATAATCTTTGATTTCTTTGTTGCCCCAAGTAATGATGAAGGCTTTGAACACCCCAGAATATATAGACTGTAATTTGTAAGCTTTCCATGGCAGATAGAGATTCTAGGCAATTTCTGGGTAGATTATGCTATGCATTGTGACATGACGCTGTTAGCACAAATCGCGAAAAGACAAATTTTTAGAAATATGTTTCTTCTTAATAACAACAACAACCTTTTGTTTCTTTCTAATAACAGCAACGACCTTTTGTTTCTTTATTTTCTCCCTAATTACAAGCAGTCTATCATTGACCTAATCTTTTCTAATTGCATTGCATAAGATCTTGAGATTCCATTTTTAGACAAACCAGAAATTGCAAGTTTTAAGAAAGGAGACCATTGGCTGAAAACATTCTTTTTCTAAGATCATATGCTTACTAAAAATCAAAGTCTAGGATTTGCGAAGGCAGTTTAAATAAACATAGAAAGAATAGAAATATACCTTTTTCTAAATCCTTGTAAAAGTATACCAAATTTAAAAGGTAACGGTTCACTTGTTTCTAAAAAGAACTAACACTAAATATTTTGGATTTTCTAAATTTAGCAGAGAATATCTTGTTTCCAAAAATGCAACGATATTCAATATCCAAAGGCAAACATAGTTAATGCAATCTTCCGTACCAAACATGTCAATCAACGAATACACAAGATTCCTAACAAAAAGGTTTCAATCAAGCTTAATTGTCATGCTTTGGTTGAGAGCATGGTTGACTAACGATATCATCATCTACAACATATTTGTCAATGAAGCATTGTGAATGATGATTGTGGAATGAACTAGACATGTCTTCAAATGTGGTTGGAGCTTTTTTGCTCTAATCCTATATTAGAAAATAAATTAAAAATAAAGGAATAAAATAATGTAAAAGCTCTACTCAAGAATTTGAAAAGAGGATAGTATATATGAGTTTAGTTATAATGAACTAAGATAATTTATATTCCTACAATTCAAGTGACACTAATTGTGCACATGGAAGCATGTGACCTCTACCATTCTTGACTAATTTGTTGCTTACATAATAATTACCAATAAAAGATTGCATATTCTTAAAGACATAATATAAGAGTGTAAAATTCTTCTCTAAGGTCCTCAAATAATTATTAAGGGATAATGTAATATTAGTTCATCAAATCATGTATTGCATACATCAATATCTACTTTGCCTCAATATCAATTGCAAGATCAAATTGAAAGACACGTGGTTTAAACTCACACAAGAGTTATATATATAAGGGTTTAGGGTTTGGGTGAATCTCCTTCTTATTTGAATAAGTGGTGACTATCTATCCCGTTGTGTCCAATGTCCATGCTGTTCATGTTGACTCATGCACTCAAGCTAAATGTTAAATCTAGTGCTCAAATTAATGCCGCTCATACGCATACACCATCTTGCTCCTTTGGAGTGGAGATACATAAGTTTTTCTTTGTTGCATTATTAATTGTTTGTAGGCTCACAGACTTAATAGTTTTATGCTCAAAAGGTGCCTCAATAGTTTGGACATAACTCAAAGCTCGCTCGACATCTTTAAAAGGCTTGTTGTTTGTTTGAGGAGGTAGGGTCAACAACCTTGTTAATCAAATAGGTCGTTACAAATATCATGTACACATTCAATGCGTTAGACATGGTAGTTCTTTTCCTTGTACTTCACATTTCTTTTTTGGTTGGATACCATTTCCTAAGGTACGTGTCATGATAAGACTTGAATGCCTAGTTTGCCATTGGAAACCTAGATTGCTATCTACTAAAATACAATTTATGAATTCTTCCATTTGCCCATTAAAAGTCAGTTTATTATTAATTAAATATAATGAAAATGATAGTATTTATGATTAATCAAATAATTAAGCATATCTTCGAAGATTTCAAGAGGATAAAAAAGTAAAGAAAAGCCAACCCACAAAATATTTCTATTGTCCCCCTAGCTAATCATCTTTAAGTTGAGTCAATAAATACTGTCTTTACATGAAAAGACGGCTTTATTTTGAGGTAATGGATGCCATAGATCTTTTCAATGTGTGGCCTTGCATGCCCGGGGATTAAATTTAAAGGGCAATAATTTTTATTTTTATTTTTTAAGAAAAAACATAAAAGGTGCTCGTTCCGACTAGGATTACAATATATCAATGTTGCAGTAATAGGAATTGGAATTGGGATTGGCTATAAATAAATATTATACCTAGCTCTTTAATGCACGATGTGGTGCGAGTGTGATAGAGCAAAGGGAGACAGAGAGATCGATCTACTTTTGTTTTCTTTGATTGTTTTTCTTGCTTTTTAGGTGGAGAGTAGAACCCAAAGAGAATTTTCAATCTGAAACCCACCCAAAACCAATTGAAGGAATTGGCTGGCTGCACTGCACTTTATGCTGGAACTGCTGGCCACCGTTTCATGAAATTGGCAAATGCTAAAGGTGTTGGTCTAATCATATTTTTATATGTGATTATAATATTACAGATTTGTTCTTTTAATTATTACTTATTTATTTAATAATTATTAAGTAAAATTAATATAAAAATTGCTAATGAACTCGTATATATTGTAGGTTTACTTTTTCTAAAATCTTGCGCGTTCTGTTCCGATATGTTCATATATACGGGTAACTCCACATCAATTCATATTCCCGAAAATGACATAAAGATATATGCATTTACATTTGCCAAATGTAATGAATATGCTATATTGAGTCAGCTATGAGTATGATAGTAATATATATAAATATAATAGTCGTGCATAAATTGACTTTCCATGAGAAAAAAAAAATCAGAAATATGTGAATAGAATTTGGCAGGGGGATATTACCTGGTATTTGGTGCCTATTAGAAAAACACGTTATACGGTGCGTAAGAAATTTCAAAGCAATCTCAGCCAACCGATCAAGTTTGAGGTCTACTGGTTTTTGTCCAAAAGTATGAGGTCTTTTTCCACATAAAAATAAATAAATAAGGTTTCAATGGTTGTTCATCATCATCGGCAATTCAGCATGACGTGATAGATATCCGTGACACATACAACCACAATTTCAAAGCAATAATTGACTTAAAATAACGACAACCTTTGCCCAATCAAATGATGTTTTTCTTAACTTAGACAGGAAGGCAGTATATTATATCTAGATTTTTTTTTTTTTTCTTCCTTGGGCATATCTAACCTTGAAAAAGAAATGGGACACGTACACACGCGCCATGAAGTGTTTACGAAATATAGTTGAAAATTGTTACATCCAACGTGGAATTTGTTATTTAAATATGGATTGTTATTGCTTTTAAATGACAATTTGATGTGAATATATATTAAATATACATTAAAAATAAGAAAGAAAAAAACGTAAGTAAAAATTTATATTTAGAGAAAAAGGTAGATAATAAGATAATTTTAAAAAAATGAAAGTAGAATAACATTTATAAAATTTGAAAAAAGTGGAGAATAAGGATATTGAGCTGTATGTGGTTGACGTAATAATTAAATTTTATAAAATTTAGTTAACAATTAAAATTTAAAATTGAATACATCTCTTTTACCCTTTTGTTTATGCTAGGACATAAATTAAAAAAATAATAATAATAAAACTTTTTGTACATAAATCGATAAGATAATATTGAAATAAAACCTATTTAGGTTTTACCTTAAAAAGTAATTAAGTTTTCTTATTTTATATATAGTACAGATAAACTGAAGAATAATTTTTTTTAATGTTAAAGTAGTTTTGGCCCAAAAAAATATAAATTAGGAGGAGTTTCTTTATAAATATTTTTGTCAGAGATGTTTCACTTCTAGAAGAAAAAAACTTTTAGAATATGTTGGTCTTTTTCAGCTTTTTCTTTTCCAAAAACTAAGAATTATTTATATTTTCTTTCAACAAATCCATTCAAAGCAAGTCTTGTTAAACGATATTAGTATTTTTATTTTATTTTTCTTCACATATATTTTTTGAAGAAGCAATCCTAAATCTAATATATATATTTATAAGGAGATTTTAAGTGGTCATCAAGCCTAAGTATGGGAGCAGCTGCGTTTGTTGGGTCCCTGTGGTCTTCGGTTTATAGTTCCCAGCTAGTTGTTTTTAGGTCCCACAAGCATCTTTTCACGTCGCCCTTCTAGTAGGTCCATACTACTCTGGCCACTTGTGAACCAAAAAAAAAAAAAAAAAAAAGAATTAAAAAAGGGTTTGATAAAAAGCCAAAGGAATTGTGATATAAGACGTATACATACATTGAAGAGGCATGGGTAGAAGAAGATAAGAAACCGAGAATTTAGTGATATTTATATATAATAATAATGTTAGGCAAGTGGTCATATGCATATGTAGTATCTAGGAAGAGGAATTATGATGTTTAATTATGAAGGGCAGGGTCAGACGGTCAGTTGGATTTGATAATGGCTTTGGATGATGGAATGGGGCATCATCATGCATGCCATTGTCCTCTACTTAGTGCTCTGCCACAATTGCTTGGCCCATTCCATCAATATGCCTCTCCTTAACCTCTACTAGCTCCCAACTAAATTTCACATTACAATCAACGTCATAATCAACTTACTATCAATAATTTCTCTTTTTTTTCTTAAGCTAGGGTTATTATCCTTCACCCTGCACGCATCCCAATGCAAGAATTCGTTGGGATCAAGATCACAAGATTCAAATATAATATACTTGTCTTCGTTAGAGTTCTTTCCGCCATCTCCCTACCGTCAAACAAGTAGCCTGAAATTTTTAACCTAATTTTATATTTGACTACAAAAACATAAAGTAGGAACTATTATATATCTATTAAAAAAATGATAAATATCATAGAAATACCATATATCAAAAATATAAAATTAATGTAAACTTAATATAAGAAATATTATGCTTCAAAAATAGCAATGTGTATATTGTATGAATATTTATCGTATACTACTTATATATTACATGAATACAAAAGGCATATAGTTATTTTTTAAAAAATAAACCCATTGTACATAATGATAATCATTTATTCTTTTGATAAACTACAAATTCTACCACAAACTTCTAAATATCATTCTTCATCTCATACCAAAATAATGTTTACAGAGTACACTGTTGCTTGTTAAAATTGAGATTGAAACCCTAACACGAATCAAAATTGCTCTAACAATAACAAAAAAAAAAAATCTCATTAGAGAATTTCATCAACCACATAGTATGTGTGTGCATTACCTTGTGCCATTATTGATTATTACTATAAGCCAACATGTAGCAATAACGTCCATTGTAGAAGACAATAAAGTGATGAAGAGAGAGTGAGAAGAAGACAATGAAGAATAATAAATAGTGGCAATGGTGGATCTATGATTGAGATCGAATTGAAAGGTATAGTAACAAAGGAAAGTCATGGTCATGGTGGGAGCCTTGGGAGGTGCAAAGATAGAGATCCTCCTCTTCCCAAGGAAAGCAATCTTTACATGTCAAACGTAAGCAAAAGCGGCAACTCAACTCAGTGCATTGTAAAAGGAGTTTTGAGAAAACCACTATTTAGTTTGCCAAAAACCACTTTACATTTTTTTTTTTTTTTTTTTGTTTGTATCTCTCTCTACTCTCTTTGTGTTATGAAGCATAGAGACCAAAGAGAAGGTCTTGTTCTTGTGAGACAAACTACAGAAAGAGAAGGAGATTTGAATTGATCAAAGGTGATGAGTAGATAATATTGATATTTTTGTAATATTTGTTAAAATATGATAAATAAGAAATATTTTAAATTTTGACAAATATATTTTAAAAAACTGTTCTTTTTTTATAATTTCCTATAATATATATATATATATATATATGCCCATTTTTATCCTACAATTGTACGGTTAAACAAACCTACCTGGCTTTCTAAAACGGTCGGATTGATTATTATCTAATTTAACTCTATCTCATCTTTTTATTCTATAATTGTATGAATAAACAAACCCATCTAAAATAGTGACATTGATTATTATCTAATCCAACTCTATCTTATCTCATTCTTTAAAAATAATTCAATCATATCATATACACTAAACCAACCCCATATACATATATACTCACACGACACTACCCTTAGGTTAATTTTCCCTTGATTTAAATTAGCTTACTCAAGAAACAAAGATAAAAGATTTATTAATATGATGGACTCTCCTTATTGCCTCCATTTGAGCTTTTGAGGGGTTGTTAGTGCATTGAAACACCCGCTAGCAATAATTTTCCATGTATAAAACTATGTTTTTGTTATAAATAAATACATTAAATGTTTTTGTAACCCCTAAATTCTATACTATCTAAGTTAGTAAAATTATTTAAATATTTATAATTATATTTATTATATTGTTTCATGATTGATATAACCTCCATATAAAAAATCTATTTACAAGAGATGTTGTATCCCATGAAAATGATCAACAAAGAGAATAATTTTTCTCTATAATTTTGTCGTCTCTTTAGTGCTCTTAAGTAATTCTTTTTTATCTATTTAGATTTTCTTGCAATTTTCAATATGTCTTCAATTAGTTCTAGTTAGAATTACAACATGTTATTAGTGAAAATATCTAAAAAATGAAAGAAGTTACTTCAAAGAAACAATTCCTTTGAAGGTGAAAGCTTAAACGTATATTTTTAATTTACGTGATCAGTTTTCATATATTATGCAAATGGTGTATATCATTTGTATATATGCATAATTATTTGTAGACAATATTATTTACTATGAATTGTACATAATTTCGCTGATTAAAAAAGTAAAACAATATTATCTTCCCTTTATCGGAACATCATTGGAGGCTTTTACTTCATCTCATCCCAATTTATAAATTAATTTTTCAAATGTTGCAATAGTTAGTACCTTGATGAATAAATTTGCAAGATTATCACATGATCTTATTTAGTGGACATCAATTTGTCACTTCTTTTAGAATTAATCCATGAAAGAGAACTTTTGTGAAATATATTTCATTTTATCGGCTTTGATATATCCAACCTTTAATGTGTAATACAAACAGTATTGTTTTAATATAGAATTGTAGAAATTTCTTTATTAAAAGGTAATCCATAATTTTCTCGAATATAATGAGTCATTAATCTCAACCAAACACGTTATTGGCATGCCTCATGAATTGCTATGAATTTAGTATGATTTGAGGAGGTTGCAATTTATTGATTGTTTTGCATACCTTCATGAAATTCTAGTCCCACCATATGTGAATAAATAACCCATTTAAGAACATGTTTTATGTAGATCACACAACTATTCAGCATCAACATAACAAATTAGTTCAGGTTTTGAATTGTTAGAATAAAACAAACCTCTATCAATTGTTTCTTGAAAGTGTTGCAAAATGTGTTTGACCCCATATCAATGATCTTCAAGTGGGTGAAGAACTATATTTTGCTAATAGATTCATTGAAAATGATATATCTGATAGTATATTGTTAGCAAGGTATACTAGTGCACCTATTATGTTACGATATGATACTTGAGGACCAAGAATTTCTTCATTATCCTCTCTCAGTTGAAACGAATCTTTATTTATATCAAAAGAATCAATAACCATTAGGGTACTAAATGGGTGTACTTTATCCATATAAAATTTCTTCAAAACTATTTTGATATACCTCGATTGATAATTGAAGAAGTCCATCTTCTTTTTCAAATTCTTTTGTTAAGTAATATCTTGCCATTGAGACATCTTTTTGAGTTCCAATGATATTTAAATCATTAATATATACAGATATATATTATCATAAAGTTAAGTCTAGATTTCTTTATGAAAATATAGGAGTAAATTGGATCATTTTTTATATCATTCTTTTTGTAAATATTCACTTAGACGATTATACCATGTATGCCTTGATTATTTCAATCTATATAGGAATTTGTGCAATTTATGGAGTAATGCTCTCGAGATCTTGAACATCCTTCAAACATTTTAGATTTTTCAAGCATTTTCATATAAATGTCATTATCAAAGTTATCATACATATGTATTGTAACCACATTAATTAGGCTTAAATCAAAATTTTCATGGATAAGCAATGTTATAAAATACCAAAAGTTTTATTACATCCATTATAAGAGAATATGCGTCATCATAATCAATGTCTAGCTTCTGTTAAAAAAAAAAAACCTTGGGCAACAAGTCATGCTTTATATCTTACGACTTCATTTCTCTCATTTCCTTTGCAGACAAATACCTCCTTATAGATGACTAGTTTTACATTATCTAGTGTTTGATTTATAGGTCCAGAAGCCTATTGTTTCATAAGTAAGTTTAATTCAAATTGAATTATATCTCTCCATTTTAGCTAATTACCTTTGGAACATCAATCTTCTACAAATTTTGGCTCTTAGTCATCCTCTATAATATCAAGGGTTATATTATATGCAAAAGCATTATTAATAATAGTTTCTAATCAATTCCAACATCATTCGGTGCTTGTAAAATTTATCGAGTTTTATTCATTATCAATTTGATGTACTTGAATTGCTTAATGAGTTTTATGATCTGATAAAACTTTACTTTATTGAATCTTGTTTATCTCTTCGATAAGGTCTTTGTTATTATCGTGACCTTTTTCTCACATGGGCTTTTATCTTTTGAACCAACTGATCTATCACGCTTCAAACATGGTTTATATTCATTGGCTATGATACTTATAAATCATCCTTTTGGGACTTTGATCCTTATTGATGCATTTGCAGCTGATATATAAGACTTGATAGCCCTTCTGAAATCAATTAATGCATCTAGTATCTAATTCGATATATTTCATAAATGAATTATTTTTTAAACTTCAAGTTCACTTAAATTTGTACAAGGATCAAGATGATTTAAAGATATTGTGATCTAGAATATCTCATTTGTAATTAGCTTATTTTCTTTCCCCAAAATTGGGAATATTTTTTCATCAAAATGGCAATTAGTGAATATTGTTATAAATACATCTATCGTTAATGGTTTAAGATATTTTTATATTGAAGGATATTTGTACCCGACATATATTCCTAATGTTTTATTTTAGTACATTATGGAGGTGTTATTAACATATATATTGCAAAAAAAAAGCTTTTAAATGTAAAATATTGAATTCATGACTATCACTACAAGAAATCGCACCTACAACAACGTGCAATTTTCGTTGTTATACCCATACGACAACGTTCATGGTGATGTTGTCGATCAGGGTGTTGTTAAATGACCGACCATTTTTAACAACGGTCACCAGCCTATTGTTATAAAGCGTTGTGTATCGATCTAAGAGTGAGGTTACAACAACATTCGCCCGTTGTTAAATGATTCAATCTTTAAAGACATATTCAACAACAGTCACTATGCCTATTGTTGTAGAAATATTATAACAACAGGCGCACGTTGTGGAAACCCTAACCTTTAACAACGGTCACGAGCCAGTTATTGTAATGCGTTGTGTATCGGTCTAAAAATTGAAATTACAATAACGTTCGCACGTTGTTAAATACTTTAATCTTTTAAGACATATTCAACAACGGTCATTGTCCCTGTTGTTGTAGACGTGTTATAACAACGGGCGAATGTTGTAAAAAACCTAACCTTCAAATCTTTCAACAATGGTCAAGTGGTTGTTGTTTTATGTCCATTACTTAACAACATACTTGTGCTCGTTGTGAAAGCTCTAGTATTTCAACAACAATCGTCTGCACGTTGTTATATCATGTATCTTACAACGAAAACTAAACGTTGTCATATGTGTCAATTTTTTTAATCGTAAAAAATATTTTACTATAATATATATTGCATATATTTACATGTATTTGTAAATTCATAATATAAAATAAATACTATTAAACATTTGTCTTATTATTTCAAATGCCACATTTAGTATATACAATCCATCAAAAAGTGTAATTATTATTTACAATAGTCTTATGTACTTCTTAGGCCAAGCAATTGTACTTCCAACAGCATCACTCAAGTAATGAATTTATGAGGTTGGTCTATATAAATCAACATCTTCATTCACTACTTTTACAACCCAAACTCTCCAACAATCAAAGCCTAGTGGGAGGCCATGAACTTTAGCCTTAGGATATGTAGAAAAAATCTTTCCTACTGCTACAACTTCTTCGTTTCTTTCAATTTTTGGATGTCAATTCAATAATTTACATCTAGCATTCTCAGGAGGCAATTTTTCTTGGGTGCCCTTGCTGCCTTGTTGTGACTACATAATACATAAACAAATTAAAGATAATATAAACATTATAAGAATAAAAGTTATAATCAAAGTTGGGTTCAAAATATAATTTACTTATGGTGTTTGAGTTTTCGAATGTATTATATTCATGTCTCTTCCACTTAGGCTTTGAAGCTGTTGAACCATATCATAAAATGTATTTCACTATATAAATTTAAGTGATAAATTAAACTACAAAAAATTTTAAGCCTAGTTGTTACCTATTGAGATTGCATTAAGAGCATGACAGTAATGTTTCAACTCTTTCCTCGAGTGTATCCATTTTCTTTGATTTTTCTACAAAAGTATTTATCCTTTCTGCTTGATCTTGAATTATATTCTCTAAGACCTTTACTTTTCCATTACTTTGAATTTGAGCATCAACTTTTGAAGGTGTTGCCCTGAATCCAAGACCTCGAACTTGCCCACAACGCTCAGGTCCCAATACTTTAGTAATGGCATCCTCTCTTAAGTTATCTCTGTCGTAACCCACTTTGTAAAAGTGATGTCACGACCGGCACATAATACCATATACGCTACACCTACGTATATAATACTATGTCAGCCTCTTACACTCAATACTACTCCCTATTTATCCAAAAATTTTGACAGAGTCTCCCTTAAAATTTTGATATATCCCAAATGGAATTTTTACCTGATAAACAACATTGTGATCCACAAATATCCACAGTATATTTCATATATCATTCACAAATCAAAAGTATTTTTCAC
>JAJIYU010008521.1:0-17933 GCA_030144865.1 Tinospora cordifolia | reverse complement strand
AAATGAAGAATCTACTTTATTATGATGTTATTTTGTACATAGACTAATGTACACAGGAACCCTAATGCATTTGGGTCTAAGAAGAAGAAAATGTAGCACAGGCCCGTCTCCTGGACATCACAAGATTTTGATCGAATAGAATTGAACCGTCAGATGACGTGGAAGATGAGACTCGGGAGGCGGGGTGTTACAGAGGGAGAGAGAGAGAGAGAGAGAGAGAGAGCAATAAGGACTTGTCAATTCTTACTATAATGAAGAGAATAAGAGCACAATAGACGTTTATATAGAGTTTTACTGTGTAAGAATTGACATGTTTGGGGGTTCGCACTGAGGAAACTTGTTAATTCCTCTATTCTTGCACACAAGAGACGACGACAATTAGGGTTTGGGGCCAAAACACTTTCTAATTTGTTTCCTACCCACATATTTCATTATCATTGATGGTAAGTCGATTATTTCATTTAGTTTATCATCCTAGTATTAATTGTTATTTATTCATGTTATGAATTACGCAGTTATTGTTTATTATGATATATGATGGGATGTGACATGGTACAAATTAATTAAGAGATGATATGAGAAATAGTAACATGTCAATGCCCGAATGGTGAAAATGGGAGTGATCACATGCAATTATGACTATGTCTTGAGTTAAGAGACAAAGGCACCTACCCAGTGGCGTTCACGACCAAATTCTGAGGTTGAAGTGTTTCATATACAGTCAATATAATATTGGTATAATATTTAACTTATTAATAATGATATAACTTTAGTATACAGAAGGTATAAATTGGTATAACATTTAACTTATAAACAATGGTATAACATTGATATATAATTGGCACAACATTAGTATACAATATTCTAAAAATCATAGATTAACAACTATTAGTGTAATAAAAGTTAGTATACAGTCGGTATAACATTGATATAACATTTTGCTTATAAAAAAATGGTATAACATTATTATATAGTTGGCATAACATTGGAATACAATGTTATAAAAGTCATTAGTTAACAAGTATTCATATACCATCATTATCATTGATGGTAAGTCGATTATTTCATTTAGTTTATCATCCTAGTATTAATTGTTATTTATTCATGTTATGAATTACGCAGTTATTGTTTATTATGATATATGATGGGATGTGACATGGTACAAATTAATTAAGAGATGATATGAGAAATAGTAACATGTCAATGCCCGAATGGTGAAAATGGGAGTGATCACATGCAATTATGACTATGTCTTGAGTTAAGAGACAAAGGCACCTACCCAGTGGCGTTCACGACCAAATTCTGAGGTTGAAGTGTTTCATATACAGTCAATATAATATTGGTATAATATTTAACTTATTAATAATGATATAACTTTAGTATACAGAAGGTATAAATTGGTATAACATTTAACTTATAAACAATGGTATAACATTGATATATAATTGGCACAACATTAGTATACAATATTCTAAAAATCATAGATTAACAACTATTAGTGTAATAAAAGTTAGTATACAGTCGGTATAACATTGATATAACATTTTGCTTATAAAAAAATGGTATAACATTATTATATAGTTGGCATAACATTGGAATACAATGTTATAAAAGTCATTAGTTAACAAGTATTCATATACCAAAAGTTGGTATACAGTCGATATAATGTTGATGTACTTTTAATATTTTACATTGATATAACATTGATGCTTAAGAAATTGGAACAACGAATGTTTTTTTTTTTGGGGGCTAACGGAGTAGAAGAAGCAAACAATAGCGACCACTGGTGATCAACAAAGCAAACGAAGCAAAAGCAGAAGAAGCAAACAATAGCATAGCAAAAGAAAAAGGCAACAAAGATGAAGCATCGAGTTTTGCATTAAACTTACCAAAAAAACAAATTGTGAGAGTTTGAATGAAACTTGCTAGGCAACTTAATGTCGATTTCAAAGGTTCCACCTTCATAAGGTGTGTCAATCGGACCAACGATAGTTCTTGAGAGATGCGCGAGATTGTCACCGTGAAGCTTTATATTCACACCAAAGACACCCTTGTCTCCGTTAAAGCCTACCAATGCCTCATTCACTCTCGCAAAGTCCACCATTATTGATTTATATCTTCCAATGGGATCTTCATAGCTGTTGAAAGATAAAACTCTTAACTCTCCCTCCCATATTCTTCCCCACTGTGAAAATTGTTCAAGAAAGCGAACGGTAGGTACACCTAACCAATCACAGATTGCCACTTGGGTTGGTGTGTTAATAGCCTCCGTGTGGCATAGAGTGTTTTGCTTTCCCTTACAACTGAGTTGATGTTGTTCTAGTGGCACCAACACTAGACACACAAACAAATTCTCCTTTCTTTAGCTTCTTCGGTCCAGTCTTAGATTTGGTAAAAAATCCTACAAGTTCAAACTTGAGAATAACTTCTACGTTAATGATGGTTTGGGTTTTTTAGTGTTAATGCTTTTGTTCTTGAATATAATGAAGAAAATGAAGAAGACGAAGATGAGGAGAAAAAGCTTTTGCTTTCCCATTTGTGTCGAGTTATACATATATATATATATATATTCTTGTATAAGTGATAATATTTGACAATATATGTTATACGTGAAACATTGTTAAAAAGACGTATACATTATTGAGAATAAGTTTATTTTTTGACATTTTTTGTAATTTTCTCTTGTTTCATCATGTTAAACTAAATTAATGGGCCCGGATTTAATTGCCACAGTAGATAGAGAAGTTTAGATTGATTTTTTTAAATATTTTTATTTAGAATAGAATTAAATTTTTGGGTGGAGTGCATTTAGTACGTGAGAAATGATATATATATGGGGGTTCCCATAGCAACGTTTAAAAAGAAATAATAACTTTTGAAAGTAAATTCTTGGAACATTTCTGCATTTATAGCTTGCAAAAAATTCTGAGGCTTTATTTATTTATTTACAGAGGGGAACATGTCATTCTTAACAGAAAAAGAAGATTCGGTAGTAGAGCTTAAAAGGCATCTCCCGCTGCCACTGCCCGTCTCACTCACTCTCACTCTTAGATACTCGAGTGTAGTGGAATGGAGCCGAAGAGTTCTACAGTGACCCTCACGCAACGAGAGCAATGGATGGTGGAGACGAAGGTCTCGGAGATCTACAATCTCTTCAGTTCTGTTCCTTTTCAAGCTCAGACCCTAATGTAAGATCGCTTTATGTGATTTTCGCTCATCTTTCCTACTCTCTTGTCAGTTCATTACTCGATCTGGTATTATCATAATCAGGGAATGTGCGGTTTACTGGATTGGATTGCTCGGCGAATTTGATTGTTTTTTTTTTTTTTTTCTAGGTTGGAGCTTCAGCGCGATAAGCACATGGAGTACCTGACAAATGGTCTCAAGCATCTAGGACCAAGTTTTTGTGTTCTAGACGCCAAGTACGTTTCATTTCTCTTTGTTGATTTTGTCTGGATTCAATGAAATGGTCGTGTGTCTGGTCGGAAATTGTTTGCTCAATTGATTTTTGCTGATCGATGATAGAGAAGAGGTTTTTGGTTCAATGTATGAGCTCTCAGCGTCGGATTATTTTGTCAGTACGATGTTCAGACTTAGGTTTGGATCAAAATTCTTGTTTTTATTTTGATCCGGTTGCTGCTGCATGCCTATGATTCTTAGGTTGATGCTTATTAGGTAATATTGCCTTTCCTAGTTCCATGTTATGAACGAGCAAAATATTTATTGATGCTTGCTTGGTCACGGTCTTTGAATGTGGAAAAATTTAATGAGTGAAAAGTTTGGAAAAATGCTGATCATTCAAGTCTCATGGTCTCACAGAACATAGA
This sequence comes from Tinospora cordifolia, assembly GCA_030144865.1. Classification (NCBI taxonomy): domain Eukaryota; kingdom Viridiplantae; phylum Streptophyta; class Magnoliopsida; order Ranunculales; family Menispermaceae; genus Tinospora; species Tinospora cordifolia. The sequence continues at coordinate 14,106 of JAJIYU010008521.1, read as the reverse complement.
TTTTGTAGGAACTTGCATGTCTACATTTTTGACAGATTTGGTGATGTTATTGATTAATGCATATGATTTTGTAACAAAATATATGGTGTCTGATTATTCATTTTAATCATTGACTGACATCTAAGGTGCTAATTTCTTGTATCTACTCTAGCCTAGGCACTGATTGGTTTCCTAAAATGTTTACTGATGAAATAATGTCCTTCAAGTGTTAGATCTAAACTGGGGATGAATACAGACTAATTAAAAAAATACAGATACATGTGAATGCTGTCAATTTCTTGCTTGAGCTACAAAAAGGAGCAAATAATACTTCATTCACAATCACCTACTTGATACTGAACTATAAAAAGAACTTGGATGGACCCTTAACTGTGTTAGGGTATGGTGTCTGGCATCTTTTTTTAACCTTTTTTTTTTTGTATATTACAGTTAGCATTCCTTTTTATTTCTAGGTAAGACTTTGTTGGGATGCTCTGCTATGCTAATATACTAATACTAATTTCTTTTGGTGTGTGCACAACCACTTGGTTGTAGTCGTCCTTGGCTTTGCTACTGGATCCTTCACTCAATTGCTCTCTTGGGGGATTTTGTTGAGTGTGAACTTGAGAACGATGCTGTTGACTTCCTCAACCGTTGTCAGGTGTGGATTTGACTCAAGTTCTTCTGCTTGATAATTTTGCCATTATTCATATTTTACCCCTTGATAATAAACTAGACCGCTCATTTTTTCTTGGATTTATAAGTAACCTGTTAATTACAAATTTCTGTGTTTAATTATTTTTTTCACTTGAATTCAATTTCATTTATCAACCATTGTAGTAATAGGGTACTGTGTTGGTGGTAATATGATTATATAGTGGTAGCCTAGAAAGTGATCCAATCAATCTATCATGGCCCTTATTGATTTAACAATGCAAAACTTGCATGTGTCTGCAATTTCACAACTCATGTTATTGGTGCATTAACAGCTAGCTGAATGAAAAATTAATATGAAGCAGTTTATATGACTTACAGCTATAAAGTCATGTTTTATTCACTGGAAAATGTGCACTAGCAAAATCTAGAAAGTAGATGATTTCATTACATTCTTTTAATCATTCAAATCTGTGCAGCTTCTTCTCAATTTCTGTTCTATTTTAGATAATATGACTAATGGGAAAAAATTGAAAATAAAAGTCTGCAGTTTCACCTAGTTCAAACATATATATATATATATTTATATATTCATGACGCCATGATATGCTATCATGAGTGAAAATATTAACAATGGTACGTATGCATGCGTAGAAAGAACCTAAAAAGATTAGATGGCTTAAAAAAGTTGCAAGAGTTGTGAGACAAGTGCTGTGGGAAGTATAAGGAAGGAGAGAGTGCAGTCAACTATCCTCCAACTTTTCAACATTCTACCCTGTTGTTTGTGCCCCCTCCCCCATGTTCCCTCCGTTTCCCGGCATCCTTTTAATCCTCCACTTGCAAGCCTACTACATCATTTCCAACACTTTTCTTCTAAATCTATTGTCTTAATTGAGTGTAGTTTAGTTCTCACTCTACAGTCAATGTCCATATGCCATAGCAACCTATGGACACTGGACAATCACTTTGTTTATCTTCGGTCGTTTCACCATCACATTATGCCTTGCTCGTGCTAGAATCACTCGTTCCTTCCCTCATTATGATACATTCTGCCAAAACATTTTCATGTTTCTAACTTGATCTAAGCAACAATATTCAGTATATGTTTTGGATTTTGGGATGAAATTGGTGCCTTTTCAACCCTTCGAAGTGCCTAGAGGCCAATACATTGAAGTTGTCTCATTGTGGGATCTTTTACAATGTACTGTAGATTTACATAATGAAGGAGTTCTTTGACTTGTTATCTTCAGTAGAGAGATGTTTTCATAATGTTAGCATCCTTAAATAAAAACACAAAAAGCTCCTTGTATTGAAGCTCATCAGTGCGTCTTATTCATGGAGGGTTACCTTGCAATAAGATAACCTTCACTAAGGTTTCTCCCCTACGTTAGTGTGAAGATGGAGGATTTCTCCTACTCAAGTGGCCTTGTGGATGAGTTTTTTTTTTATTTTTATTTATTTTTATCTTTTTTGTTTTTGTGAGAAGTGGTGATTGGTGTAGCACATGGAGTAATATTTAAGAAGTGTTGCAAAATAAGAGAACATAGTGATGTGACATAGTTTTGTTCTATGAATTACTCTACTGGAGAAAAGAGGGGAATCTTTCTTATTAATGATGATGTTATAATGGAGAGACACTATATGAATACATATACAATGTTTATGCTGTTATGCACACATAAAACAATAATTACAATTTTAGTAATTGCTAACAAGGAATGAAAATTCAACTACACCTCAAATTTCGATCTTTGAAAATTAGAATTAATTCAAAAAAATTTTGGTAAAAATTTGTCAAAAAGTTAGAAAAATATTATGTAAATACTAAAATATAGACAATTTCAACTGAAAATGATGAAAAAAATATAAATAGATAAATTTTTATATATAAAAGTATACATATAATGGAGAATGAGTGACGAAAGGTTGGATTATGTTATGGAGCAACGGCCGTAGCACAACGACTACGAAAATGGAACCCACTGGATCATGAATGGAGGAATGATATGACCACGACTCGAATCGTTCAAGGTTGCCAGGATCGACACGTGGCCGAACATCGATCATGGAGCCATGTGTTACAAACAGGGTTCTCAGAGGATGAAGAACAAGGATGGATAATGGTGAGGAGTCGACGACAAAAGAAATTGACAAGCAAGGTAGTAGATGACCAACAGATGCCCGTAGATAGTAGGGGCCAGCGACGATGGAGGAAAACATGGATTAAAAGCATTCAACATAATAAAACCAAGGTCCGGACTACAGTAAATGGGGAGTGGCGATACTTGTCTTTTCCCACAAGGTTTAAATACTTCTCCATCTATTATGAGAAGGAGTGTAGTGAGGCATTAATACTGGAGGTGACGAAAACGAAAACATAGTGTATCGTTATCTGTAGAGACACGATCATGTGGTTAAAAGCAGAGCTGAGGAAACTCATTGAAGGAGAAGCAAGGAGACAAGGCACAATAGGAACCTTTCGAGGAAGAGGATAGACAAAACTCATGGAAGTCGTGGTGCACGAAAATGTTTGCTATGTGAAGCTAACAAAACTGGTGAATGGCTGACAACAAAGTGTGATAGTGCCAAAAAAAAAGAACCACAGTGGCATGGTGACACCTATGGAAAGCCTTAGACAAAGTGGTACAGGAGTCATCGGAGTACGGAACCAAGATGATGACCACGAAGGGCAGATAGGAGGAAGAAGAAGTAAGGGTGAGTGGAGACCAAACTGGACAGAATCATGAGGAAGGAGGCCAAGGACGGAGGAGAATTCAAACAAGCCAAGATCAGCCCAACACCAATAGATCGGCTCAAACGTGACACCGAGTTGGGAGAGATAATTACGAAGCCAGTAGAGTTCCATGGTTCTTAATCATCAGATTCTTAGACAACACCTCATGGACAAAGATAGAGAGGTCTATAAGACAAATGCTGATGAACGATGTCCATATCCGAAGACTTCACGTCACGAGAGGTTTGCTCATTTGCCCAGACCCAAAGGATATAAGCATACTACGAGCAAAAAAATATCAGACCTACCTTGAAGGCTTTTACATAGAAGAATGGAACTAAGAAATAACAAACTAGGGTGGTCAAGTCTCTTGCTGGAACAACTGGGTGGGAGTTGAGGGTATCGAGCCAAAGAATTGGAACATTCACAATTTCGGCAAGTTTGGAGAGGCCTGTAGAGGACTCCTGGACATAGCTGAAGCGACCCTATCAGGGACGATTATGGAGATGGCTTTCTTAAAGTTGAAGGGTCATGTCTCGGGTTTCCTACCAAAAGAACTAGAACTCTATGGTGATGAGGGAATTCAAGAGCTCTTGCTAGTGGAGGTGGAGAGGAAGTGGGGATTGGAGGTGGTGGAATTACGGTCCCAAATCATAAATCAATTTGCTGCAAACCATTTCCCTGAAGATATGTTTGTCAGAAATCAATCTTCCGCTAACCGAAGCAATGATGAGATGCAAATTTTGGGGGACGGTGACGGTAACGATGACGGAGTAGGTGAGATGTTTGACGGGACACGACCATGCATAGTGGCGATGGAATAGATCAGCGGACACAGGCGTCAAGCAGCTCATGATGACAGGAATGGACAACGTGTGCTGACAGGGTGGTGGTCCACGTGGCCAAGAAATGAGGAGTTGGACAGATGTGTCCACCAAGGAATGAAGAATGAGATAAGATCAAGGATGGTGGACCAAGCAACAGGAGAGCATCAAAAAGCATGAGACGAATGGACTAAAAAGAAAGCCCAAACCAACAAAAGCTCATCAGCTCCGACCCATTAAATAGGTGAGCCCACAAAGGCAAGCAAATAATGAAGGACCAAACCTAGGCCCAGGAAAAATTGGTTGAAGAGGAGGCTCACCCACGTAGGACTCCTAACAGCCCATGACTAGACGAGATATGGACCCACAAAGGAAAAGAGAAGATAGGCTATCAACAAGTTGATGAAATAGGATATGAGGGAGAGACGGACAAGCCTAAGGACATTGAAGGCCCAGACACCGACAGAACACTAACAACCAAACCCAAGGAGCTTCAAGTGTACAGTAGGCGATACAAGTAGGCACATCAAGCATATTTGGGCCTTGGCACGGTGGGAAGTGCAACTTCAACAACTAATAATGACCTCAGAGGGTGAGCTGGAACTCGTCATTGAGGTCGACATTGATCATGATCGGGTCACAGAAACTCCTCTCTCAGGCGATGTTGAATCAGAGAGGGACTTCGTGGAGAGCAACTATCATCAACAGCCTGAAGATGGCATGCTAAACAAGGTACGCCTTCAGTCTTTTGATTCCTATTACCATGCCTCTGCTACTTCGGAGGAGAGTTCCTAGAACCTTATCGGATCAACATAACAAACCATAGCTCGAAACATGGAAGGCAAGGTCCTATCTCCACTTTGTCGGCTGCAGCAAGATGCACAGTCACAACAAAAGAAGGGAACCAACAAGATCAGGACATTGAAGACTAGCTAATAAGGGCGAAATAGCAGCAAGATGACATAGAGGCCACTCAGGAGAAGGAGATAGAAAGGGTTCAGAACTTCTTGCTGTTGATAGACGCTCAATTAATAGAGATCAGATGAGGTCTTCTTAGAATGGAGGGGTAATCTTGCTACTAATGAAGATTCTGAGTTGGAATATTTGAGGCGCAGGAAATGCCTTGAAATCAATCGATATTGGAACACCATTTGGGCGTCGAAAGGAAACGTGATCGTTCTCCAAGAAATAAAATGAAGAAGCATCGGAAGACTCACGGTGGTAGGTTGGTGGAAACGATCCTTTGTCGAATGCGCTAATTTGCTAGCAGAAGACACGACTAGGGGGGGGGGAATCCTAATCATGTGGGATTATCAGAGACTAACTATGTTAGAGAAGTTGGAAGGAAGGTTCTCTCTAATAGGCAGAATGAAGGGTGAAGATAATCATGAATGGTGGTTCTCTGTTGTCTATGGGCCTTGTGACAGTTTGGATGGGGAAGACTTCCTCATAGAATTGGTTGCTATCTCGGCTTTTAGCCAAGGGCTATAGTGCATAAGAGGTGACTTCAACATCATGAGAAACAGTTGGGAAAAGATCCACAGCGAGTACACCACAAGACTGATGACCCTATTCAAAAACTAGATTCAAGACTTGTTCTCGAAGGAGCTAGACGTGGAGAATCTCAATTTTACCTGGAGCAATGGTAGGAACCCCCTGACCCTTTGCAAACTAGACAGATTCCTGGGCAATGTTGACTTGTGGAAAAAATACCCAAACCAAAGATTTTGGGGGTTGGATCGAATTGTTTCAGACCATTGACCAACCTATTGGACACAATGATATAAAATGGGAACCAGCTTCCTTCAAGTTTGAAAACGATTGGCTGCAACACTTGGAGTTCAAGGAAATAGTGAAAGAGGAATGGGTAGACAATACACACAAGGGGTTGAGCAGGCGACGAGTTTATGATGAAGTTACAACAGTTGAAGGAGAGGCTGAAAAGTTGGAACAAAATCCAACAACCTCATGATAATCTGGTCCAGAACCTTCGATAGCTGGATCCAGCTCTGAAAAATGGGGACAAGAGCTTGAAAATTGTGGATAGAAGAATCAAGACCATAAAAGAAATTCAATAGTTGGAATGTAGGATGGAAAGAAGGGTCCGCAAAGAGAAAAACTAAAATGGGCAAAAGAGGAGGATGTGAACACTAGATATTTCCATAGAATCTTGACCCTGAGAAAGGCATGAGCCATCATTAACAGGCTAGAAGAGGGGATTGGCCGGATCCTTGAGAACAATGAACGGATTAGGGATACTATAGTTAGGCATTTGGAAACCATATACAAATAAACAAGTACTATATGTTGGGTGGTTGAGGGCCTAGATTGGCATGGAATATCAAAGGAGGATAGTCACTAGTTAGAAAGGAAGTTTGAAGAAGAGGAAATTAGCAGGGCAGTTTTTAGCTGTGATGGTGACAAGGCTCTGGGACCAGATGACTTCACTATGAAATTCTTTCAGAAGGAGTGGTAGATTGTGAAAAAGGACATCTTCGACTACATGACTGAATTTTACAACGATGCCATTTCCAAGAAGTACAACTCAATTAAGATCACGAACTTCTGCCCAATAAGCTCGATAACCAGCGTCTACAAGATCATAGCAAAAACCTTGCAAACAGACTAAGGAATGTTCTTCAGCATGCGGTAAGTGAGTTACAAATGGCATTTCTTAAGGACAAACAAATCTTGGATGCTATCATAATCGCAAATGAGGTAGTTGAAGACTATAGGGTGAAAAAGAAAAAGGGCATTCTCCTCAAAGTTGATTTCACTAAGGCCTATGACTCGATCAAGTGGGGTTTTGTGGACTATGTGCTGAAGGCAAAAGTTTTTGGTGATAAATGGAGACAGTGGATCAAAGCTAGCTTGACATAAATCACCTACTCTATGTTCATCAACGGGTGACCCAGGGGAGAGTTCCAAGGACAAAGAGGTCTAAGGCAAGGAGACTCACTATCCTCCTTTCAATTCAAGTTGGTGGGAGAAGGCAGTCACAAAGCAAAAAATTGAAGGTCTAAAAATAGGAGACCCACTATCCTCCTTCCTATTCACGCCGGTGGCAGATGCTTTCACAAAAATAATGGAGAAGGTAGCAGAAAAATTGAGGGTTTGAAAATAGGAAAGAAAGATATCCATTTAACTCATCTTTTGTTTGCAGACGACTGCTTGATATTCATGAAGAATGACAGGAAGGAAGCAAAGAAGGTAATGGACGTCGTGCATGCTTTCTGCTTCAGATCAAGCCTATCTATAATAAACAAGGCAAAAAGCTAGCTGGGAGGCATCAATATGGATGTTACTATCATAATACAATCTAACAATCCATTGTCATATTATCATATATTACAATCCAGCAATTCGTTGTCATATTATATTATCATATATTATATATGTTACTATAATCATTATATAACATCAATCCACTATCATATATATATATGCAATCAATGTTTTTCAATCATTCGATTGTCACACACACACACACACACACACACACACACACACACACACATATATATATGTATGTATGTATGTATGTATTATAATTCTGTTATATAAATCAATTGATTTAAAACTAACTCATTAAATTGAACGTATAATAAAATATGAAAGTAAAAGTATAAGGAATTGAAATTATACCTTCTCGAAATCTCTTTGTTGAAAGCTTCCTCGATTGATCCAATATGCACTAAATTTCTAAAACTATCTGAAGATGTTTGGAGAGTGTAGGGATGATGGAAACTTGGCAATTCAATCAAGAAAATAAAGGAATAGGTGAGTACCAAGATTGGAAGAATAAGGAAGAGAGATGGTGATTATGAAAAGGAAGAAAAATAATAATACTGATTTATTATTTTGTTGCTCGTCTTGTTGGCAAAGAATAAAGAAAAGAAGAAGGTTGTGAGAACAAAGATAGGAGAAAAGGCGTAAATATATATATATATATGTATATATTATAGTCTTTGCATTGTCTTGGGACATCTTGTATAACGGAGTGGGTTGGTTGAGATTTTCATAGAACAGGCAAATAGGTTGAAGAGTTATCCAATCATGCTCTCCTTTGACCAAATATACTTCATTCATGGGCATTCTTGACCACTCTACAAAAATGGATTTGATACTGATTTGTGTGATATAAGTATGAATGATTTCCTCAACTACTTCTAATCTTTTCTTAGATTCTGAATTTGAATTTTTCTCTCTTCCTTTTTTTTTATAATATTTCGATTTGTTAATCCTTAAAAAACATCCCTAGTTTCATCGATGGTTGAATTAAATTAAACCATAAAATTAAATCTGAACCCTCCATTTTTTTCATAACTCTTCTTATCACCAAATTGAATTTATTCATTTATTTTTAGGCTACTACATATTAAGGGTTACTTAGATTGATAATGGCACAAAACTTGCCATTTTTCATTCTGTCCGAACTTGAACATCAAGGTTGGTATAACTTGGAGGATGCCCTAAGAAGGATTCTTTTGGGAGAATGGCAACTACTGTCCAATGAAAGTGTGGGACATTAAATTGACATGCTTTTTGAGGGGCCAGTTTGGATGACACTCATTTGACAGGCGCTGCTGATAATTTTTCTGCCTCACACAACTATGTTGTCTCCATTACTGGACAATTTGCTTTTATCTAATGTGACTAGATCAAGAGGGTAGTGAAGTTGGTTTTGGGAAGCTGGCAGGTCAAAACAATCAAGTTGATCAAGCTTTGCTTTGATGCAAGATAAGGAGGAAATGGATATAGTAGTTAAAAGGAAAAAAAAGGTTTGTAATCTAAATGTTAACGTTGAAGTTTGAACCATGGGCTTTGGAGATGCGTTGAGTGGGCATAATGATTAAATGCAAAAGAAGCTGGATAGGCGTTGAAGGCATCCTAATGGTAGCATTGATGGTGGATCACGACCATTGCAGAATATTATGGGGACCTTATCAACATTGCTAGATGCACTATGAGGGGAATGTCCATGGACATTGTTGTAATGAAGGTCAATGATTTTGAAATAGGGTCTTTACATCAGTATGATGAAATCCTCTGTGACAATTCCTTGCTTGAACTTAATTTTGATGATCTAGAAATAAGATAGATTGATGATAATAGTTAGCCCTCTATAGGAGCTCATCAAGGGAAAATTGGTGCAATTTTTTGTAGGTGGTCTCAATAGAAATGAAAGAATGGAATGAAATCAATTCTATTTTGGTAATTGGTGTAGGGGGTTACTCCATTTCCAAGTGGATGTGGGGTTGGGGGTTCATTGTGTAATTGGAGTTGGGAGTTTGAGGTTGGCCCTAGTGGTTGGGTTGGTTTGTTTCTCGTTCTTGTTTTTTGCTTTGTTTTCTTTTTAATAAAGTTCTTTGTTTCTTTTAAAATAAAATCAATACTATTTTGGCGATTATGATACTGTTAGACGGAAAACCACTGTTTGGATTGGAGATTAATGGAAGAGAAGTTGTCATGGAATGTATAGGCATTGACCATGCATATCAACTAGAGTTACTGGAGAGCGAACACGTGTTTAGGGATGTTGTGATAGGAATCAATCACATCTCTCTTGTCAAAGGACCATGCTGAAAATTGTTTGTAGGTTGGGTGGTTGGTCTATCATAAAGAACTTGTTATCTTGGCTCTACACTCAAGTAATCAAATGAGCCCAACCCATCATGCTAATCATGAGTTAAGATCCCTATAGGAACTCTTTTGAGCTTCATGAGAATAGTATGGTAGACTCGTGAAAGAGAAACTTAAGCTGATAAAGTTGAAGCTTAAAAGGGTGAAAACATGCCTTCAAGTATGTTGAGATAGCAACTTCCTGTAGCAGATGGATGTCCAATTATTACCTTTTCATGCTAGAGGTTGTCCAGGAAAGCTACCATGAGTGACTATATGCCTTCACCATTTTCTTAAGTTGGAGTTGTATTAGTGGGAGATCAGGTTTCAATGAAGATGGTGTTGTAGAATATTAGGGTTGCAACTCCAAGTCAAAGCAATGGGCCATTAAGCAAACAATTGGCTCAAGATATCATTATTTTTCAAGATTTTAAGGTCAAAAGGTGTGTAGTGGAGATGACAGTTCTTTAAGTTTTGTGGCAGTCTAGTTTTGTGTAGGTCTTTCTTAACCGTTGAGAGTTTTGATGGGGGTCTTCTAATTGCATGTGATGTTAAGAAGATTGAGGTCTTGCACTATATTTGCAACAATTTTACCATATCTATTTTATTTAAGGATGGTTGTGAACTGGATTAGTGGCTTACTAGTGTCCATGATCCATGAATTGAGGAGATGAAAAATGTTATAGAACAAGTTTGTTAGTTTGAGTGTTTTCTTCAACCTAATTTGGTGCTTAGTGGGGGATTTCAATGTCATTACAAATCCAAGGAAAAAGTCTAAAGGCGTGTGGATCATTTTTGATGTGAAGGAGTTTGATTCTCAAATTCATGATGGCAACATTGTGCCCCTAGTACCTCTTTAAACATGACTTTACTTGGACTAATGACCATGATCAACTCATTTGTTGTAGGCTAATAGGTTTCTCATGGTACAAGGATGGGAAAACCTTTACCAATTATTTGAATAGGAATGGACATACAAATGGTGTAAGATCACTAGTATGTCGTTAATACAAAGTTGGGACAATGGGGCATGTACCCTTTTGTTTTGAACATATTTGGCTAGATAATCTTGAGTTTCATTCCAATCCATTTTAGTAGAAGGACGTGCTATTTGTTTATATCCATTAGTTTGTAGGGAATTTAATTTAGACTTTCCTCAACTATATTGCGCCCTGGTGGCATCAAGATGCTTTTGTTACTTGGGTTGTTGGGTTCAAGTGCATGCACAAACTCAAATTTTTGAAGATGAAAATAAAAAAATGTGGAAGAATGTGTTGGCAAAGATAAAATTGCCTGAATAGGTTGATGATTCCCTTAAAGTGGGTTCACTGCAAGTTGGGATAAATCCAGTGGACCATTGCTTTTAAGGAGCAACAACGTTAGTTGTTGGTTAATCTTATGGAGATTGATTGTAAAACAAAGAGAATGTCTCATAAAAAAAATGTAAGTTTAAATGCATGAGGGAGGGAGATAAGAATACTATTTTCATTTGCTTCATTCTTGGTCTCGAATGTGTGAAAAACTTGTATGAAGAAGCTGGATGACTCTAATGGCAATTTGATTGAATATATGGATTACATCACGAGAGTGGTAGTCAACCATTTCTATCCCTTTACAGTTTATAGTGATCCAATTGGGGTCTTTTTCGGATTGGACAATATTGAATGGCGGGCATTACCGATTGATCATTTTTCTTGGTTGGAATGATGTTGAGGAATTTGGAGATGTAGTTTTCAGTTGTGATAGGAAGAATGGTGCAAGTGCTGATGGGGAATGTCTACCATTTTATTAGAAGAGTGCCCATAGACAAGTTGCTTCAACTTATGAATCACTTCTTTAGAACTGGGATTGCCAACAAGGCAGTTTATGGGACCAATAGATCCCCAAGGAGTTCAACTCTAAAAAAGTTGTTGACTTTTGACCTATAAGTTCAACTAGTCTTTGTAAGATAATTGTGAAGATTTTGGCAAAAACACTCACCGCACTTTTTTAATCACGTAATAGCTGGTATATGGGTGGCCCTTGTTAAAGGCTGACATATCACACATACAATTCTAATTACTAATGAAGCTATTGAGCATCGTTGGATCAATGGAAAAGTAATCTTCTGTTTAAAATTGATTTCACCAAGGCCGTCAACACGATTAACTTGTGTTCTTGGATTTTGTTTTAATTAATGAAGGTTTTAGTAATAGTTGGAGAAATTGGATAAGTTGTTGTATACAACATGTTTCTTTTTCTATTTTTGTCAATGGAAGAGCTGGTGGGAAATTTTGTGACAGTAGGGGATCATGCCAAGGAGCAAAGAACAAAAGTTCAATTTTGCCTCAAACCTTGACTTTAAAAAATCAGAGTTAATTTGAAGAGTTAAACAAATTTGAGAGAATTTTAGTAAAGATTTGCCAACTTAGGAAGTTTTAAAAAATTTTATGTAATCCATGTAAATGCTAAAATATATGTAACTTTTATTAAAAATGATGAAAACAAACATAATAGGAAGATTTTACTTATAAAAGTATAAATATAATAGTTTCAAACATCCTGCTTTTCATTCTTTTGGATCTCCACTTAGTGGGTGCATATATCTTGCTTACAATTTTCTTTATTTATACTTTTTTTTAACAATCTTTGTATACACAGAAGAATCTTTGTGCACCATAGAGACTCTTTCATATAAAATGCCTTTTTGTGACTTTTTTTGCATTTTTTCTTGGGAAAAATTTTCATAACTTCAATCTTGATGAAATTTGCCATTTTTTTTTACTATTTCGATGAAATTTTGTTATTTTACAGCTACCGGTAAACTTTACTTTGATTTTCCAAATTATCGAATTTTGTCAAAATTTGTCAAATTTTTAGTCCTTGCAAAGGACATAGCTTGTGAAATCCACTTCCACATTCCTTTTAAGGGCTTGCTAATTTGTACTATTTCTAAAAGGGTTTAGGGATGGAAGAAGGGTTTTCGTTCAAAAGGAGGAATACTCAAGTTATTGAAGTTAGTCCTACTTGCCGTTTTGACATAATTATTTTTTTCTTTCAAATTCCAAAGAGAGTTGCAGTAATGATTGAAATTTAGATGTGAAATTTTTTGTGGCAGGGGGAAAAATGGCACAAAGTGGCAAGGTTTGCTATCTTGTCAAATGGGATCCTATGACTAATAGTGTTGATGCTGGGGTCTTGGTGTTGGCAAATATTATTTCAACGAATTTTGGCAATCACATGGTTTTGGTGCTTCTTGATAGATGAATTGTATTATTGCTGAAGTCGTGACAACATCCATGGTGTTAATGCCAACTTGTGAGATACCTTTGTTCACCCAAAAGTTTCTTTCAAGAGCCTATAGATGTTCATCTCCTTGATTTGTGTTGACTTCAACATTTCCCTTGAATTGGGATGAGATGACTATCTACGCTTCTGGGAGAACATATGGATTGGCAATGATTCATTTAAGGACGCTTTCTTAGCCTTTGATGGTTTTTGTATTGGCTTTTGATGGGTGCAACATATCTTGGATGCTTGGAATCTTCAATTGTACAAAGCTCCTGGTGAACAGTGCCTCTAGGAAATTCAACCACCAGTGAATGCTTGCTAAACAACCAATGACAAAGATCTATTGACGTGGATCAGTGATAGTGGTATCACATTCTTCGCTAAATCCTTCTCTAACATTCTTCTTTCTCATCCTTATTCTCCTTCACAGTTTCATCCTACAAATTCCACTTGGGATGCAATACCAATCAAAATAACTTTTTTGGTTGGTTATTGCGCTAGAAAGTGAATTCAACTAATTTGATAAAAAGAATTCCCTTTTTGTCAACTTTCTCTTTCATGAGTCTTTGCGGGAACAGTTCTAGATTGTTTGATCATTGGTTCGATGAATGTGGTTTCGTGAGATACATTTGGGAATGACCGAGGTGGAAATGCAGTTTGCTGCTACTTTTTAACGAATACATTTTATATGTTGTCAAATGAGGAACTAAAGACTTGCAAAGTGTATGGAAATGCAGTTTGGAGGATTATCTTTTTGTGGTCTTGCAAAGTGTTTGGGACAGATTTTGTTTGGGAGAATTCCGTTCTTTGATTTAGCAAATGGGTCTTTTTATAAACTTTTAAGTTTGAAAGTCAATATTTATAATGCTCTTAGACGATAAAATATATATTTTTCCGAGAAACTAGTCTCTCTCTCTCTCTCTCTCTCTCTCTCTCTCTCTCTCTCTCTTTCAAATGACTGAACTTTTTCCACAATATTTATTATTGCTAAGGAAAGAAACATTGGTTTGTTTATTTGTCTTT
>JAJIYU010008520.1:0-17954 GCA_030144865.1 Tinospora cordifolia | reverse complement strand
ACTGATGTACTGCAAGTGCCACTCTCCGAGGCCCAACTGCCCCCATAGCGTCCAGGTGCTTATTCATCTCAGAAAACCACATGTCTGCTAGCATGTAATCACCTGTCCCCTTGAATGTACTGGGACGCCACTTCTGGAACTCTACCAAAAGGTTCTTCTGCTCCTTGTCGAAACCCGCTGACCGACTCTGTGGCACTGCCTCCATGGATGCAGACCCCTGATGTGCCTGAGGCTGAGCCGGTGCCAGTGGCTCTGTCGTTAACTGTGGCTGCACCTATGGCTGTAAAGTGATGATGGCTATGTAGATGTTGATGGTTGCAGGGTTCTCATAGCCTGCTCCACTGCCCTCTGCATCATCTCTGTAATAGCCTCTGGTGTCAAAGCAATCACAGCTGGTGCTGCTGCCACAGACGTACCCTCATCACTAGGCCTCGAATCTATATTAGCCTCACCTCGGCCTCTACCTCTTCTGGGTCTACCTCTACCACGTCCTCTTGGCATAGTCTACAAGTCAAAAATTATTTTCAGTATCCAATAACTTAATCATAAGGAAGCAAAAATTTCAATAATTGGACACAATGTAAACTTTATTTCCATTTCCATTTCAGTTTCACACCCTTTTTCGTCAAATCTTTGGACACTGTAACTTGTGATAATACCAAGTAATTTAAACGTACCTATAACTATGTCGTCACTGTACTACTGTGACTCTAAATTCAGATCTCTAAGTTCTCGATTTATTTCAGTGGTCTAAAAATTTTATGCTTCTAGGTCGACAACATTTTATTCAATTTTAGGTACAGGAATTTGTGTGTCAATACTAAAAATAGTGATATCACATATATCCAAAGCAAACACCCAACATACAAGCAAACACCCAACATACAAGCAAACAATGCACACTGGCATAATGGAATCCCTGTTCCATTATGGCTAGTATATATTTATGCCAAATCCTGGTCTCTAAGGATGACGCAAGACCCACCGTACGCGACTGTCCCATACCAGTAGAATACAGTGCGTGCAAGTTCTTCCAAATAGTTCGTTCATTGCCCATTACAATTTTGCAAGTGTCTCGCTCCCTAAGGTTGACGCAAGACCCACCATACGCGACCGTCCCATACCTAGTAGAATACAGTGTGTACAAGTTTTGCCAAAGGAACAACCACTCACCATACCTAGTCGTCAGTCTCCAAGTTCAGTTTTCCTCTATACCTCATCATCTCTAAGCATACCACACTGAGTTTCCTCACCATAGTATAACAGAGAGATTTGTGATACAGGATCCTTCTGAACTGTGTCATGACTAATCAAGTGTGCATTTTCACATTATCAGTCTCTATTCTATGCCTTAAAGCTTTTAATGTATGATCCAATGTGCCTTCTGGCACACCCAGTCTTTACTTAGACCTAGTGTTTCAACACCATGTACATTTTTTTCCTATGTGATACCATCGGTCCCAAGTCTCGGACAATTCCCATATAGCGCATCACTCGCAGGGAGCAAAGCTTCCACCTACAGGGCTACTACATGTACTCTTGTCCACCTGCAACTAGTAACTCAAGAACGTTGGTATCACCTAATTCTTTTCTAGACTTCTAACCACATAGTCATCTAATCACTAGTAGATGACCTCTTACTGATATCACTTTTAAGAACATTTCAAATCCAGTAAAATTCATTTCCAGTGAAAACAAAATCCGGTGACCATTTCCAGTGAAAAATCGAGTCCACATCGGACTGTACTCTTTCCCAGCGAGCTACTAATTGAGCAATGATACCATCCTGGGGTATCAAACAACACATGTGCCCAGTGAACTAATAGCTAGCTCTGATTCCACAATTGTGCTATCAGACACAATATGTGCCCAGTGAACTACTAGCTAGCTCTGATACCACAACTGTGACACCCCTGGACTGGAACCCAAGTCCTCATGCATGTGTCATGTGGGCCAGTGCATTTACTAGCGCTCCCTTCAGCTACTCTGCTGTGTATGCAGGACTTTTCATCTCTCTATGGGTCTCATCTGCCGGGAACCCAGGGTTGTCAACCTCCCATCCACTCACTAAACCCAAGTCTCAATTTTCATCAAATGAGAAAACTATATCAATCCTGATAAACATGCTACTATGTTTATCGATGAATATCATAATTTAGAATATAGTTTCAAATACTTCGCCGGATTTTTCACAGTACATATCTACAATGGAAAGCAAATCTCTGCAGTGGAAACCACCAAAACATCAACCCATCTATCAGAGCCCAAGTAAATCTATCATATACATGATAATAGTCTCTGAAAGTAACATCGCAAAAATCATCTCGAAATTGTGATCAAAAATAGGCTCGTAGAGCCAAAGTCCCAACAACATTTCTAAAATATACCACAGTCTCAATTAGAAATATTTGGCCACGCGGCCTATTCAAAATATATACATGATCAGTGAAATTAAAACAAAACTAAAAAAAAAACAAGTCCAACAGTGATCTCCCAGCGAGATCACCAAACCAACCCTGAATCAACGGTCAACTAGGGTACTCCACCTCCGCGAGTACCTGTAAAAGAAAATGGGATGAGCTCGAGAACCCAGTGGATCATCTCTACACATCACCAGCATTATATAAACCAGAAATCCAAAACATGCACACACTTTCATTACATTAATCATTTCAAACAGTTATTTGTTTTGTTGTATCCTAAGACCGAAAGAGCTATACTCCCGGTGTCCCTCTAGTGACAAGAAATCAATCCTGGCCAGTACCGTCTCGAGCCACGATACCGTTCACGACCTGTCACATCGTCCAAGAATAGGGGCAATGGTGTACAGCCAATGCTCACCCATCCGAGGAAACTTTCAGCCCTCGCAAGAGGCTTCTTAAGAACACCAACGATGGGATCTGGAGGAAGTCG
Source organism: Tinospora cordifolia (assembly GCA_030144865.1). Taxonomy (NCBI): domain Eukaryota; kingdom Viridiplantae; phylum Streptophyta; class Magnoliopsida; order Ranunculales; family Menispermaceae; genus Tinospora; species Tinospora cordifolia. The sequence continues at coordinate 15,041 of JAJIYU010008520.1, read as the reverse complement.
TGCGGCAAATACGTCCACGTCCACGAGTCATCGACAAATACCTACCATCGCCCCGGTACGTTGATTTTAAATCTTAATTTAATCTTCTTTAGTTTCAATAGATTTCATTTCATACCCAATCATCAATTAAGATATCTAAATCATGTAGCAGATGACATAAATAACCAGACATTATGCTGCATATCCAAGCAAATACTGAAAGCATATAACCAGACATTATGCTCAATCATCACTCAAGGCATCCAAGGATATACACACCCTAGCATGCATCTAACATCCTAGGCTACGCAAACATTATGCCTTGAACCTCAAGCCTTCATAATACTAGTGAGCAAGAGAATCACACCCACCTGATAACGAAGAACGACCCTTGCGCCTACTCGCGAGGATCATGCTCGAATTCCACAGTCTGAAATAATTAAACCTCGACATTTAGTCCAAATCACCAGAAGTTCCCCTTCAACAATAATCCAAAGAATTCAAAATTTCTATTTTTCCACACAAAAATATGAAATTATAGTCAACGCGTTCCAAACTAAGAATAGAACACATTTAGAACTGACTACAACTTCAAAAGAGGAATAGGTTGGGTTTTATTACCTATCAAGCGATTTGCACCTTCAAAAAATCCTCCAGATAGGCAAATTTCCTCTGGGTTCGTCTAAAACTACAAATGAATAGTCAAAACTTCCAGAATTCAGTTCTTAATCGATAAACTGTCAGTTTAGAAGGAAGATCCGAGCTCATAGGGTTCCAAATCATTTATACAATCAAAGCCCTCAAAACCCTAGTTTTTGATACGAAATCTGAATGAATCGATAGAATTGAAACTTAAATGATTTAAAGGTTCAAATTCCTACCTTAGACCCTTAGCTCCTCCTTGAATCAGCTCTGGATCGTCTCTCTGAAACTCTGGATCAACTCGGGAGATTCTTTGCGTGAAATGACGAATTAGGGCTCGAAACTGTTTAAATTTCGCACAATAACCGCGGTCGGCACTTTACGAACCGCGGTCACCACGGTGACCTAAATTTTTTCGAGATTTTTCACTAAAGATCGCAGTCCTCCTTTAGTGACCGCGGTTACCAGTGTGAAACCTTATTTTTTCATGTATTTTCAACATTTTTCCCATTTTCAAACATCTTGATTTATTTTATTTCCATACCATACTATATAATAGCCATTTAAAACATGTTTTCACACATTTTTATATTTATTTCATAATAATTTTTTTTTAAATTCATTTTCGAGTTGTGTGCATTTGAAAACCTTGGGGTGTTACACCATTGCTTCAACTTTGCGGAGAAAGCAACACAAGGTGGAAGTGATTTCTTAAACACCCCTTTTTCTTATTCAAAGTTCTAGCATGTTCATTGTGTGTATGTTTTTAAAATCAAAAGATTTTCAGTTCTAGCATTCTAAAATATTTTTCAGTTTTAGATTTGATTCATATTTGAATTTATGCATGCATATTAATCATGCCATGACTAGTATCATGTTTAGGTTTTATTTCAATATGTGATGCATGATTTTGAGTACTCCATGATTGAATTTTCAGTTTGATCATATGCTGAATTTATTTATTTTAGTCTCATGTTCTGAAATTTATTTTGTGATTCAAGATTATGTCATTTAACAAAGATGATGGTGATAATAACCATGTACCATCATAGCACACATGTGGGTTGCTATGGATGTTTTTTTCATATGTTATGCCCATATGGTTTTTTTTTTAGACCTAAGTGCTTGGTTGGTGGGCAAGCTCCCTTGAAGTCCAAAAGTCCAATGGAATTGGCGATGTGATGCCACATTTCACTCTAAGGAGGCACTTAGTAAAGAACATCAAGGGTTGAGAAACTCTTTTGATCTAAATTACAACTTTAAACAATTGGTTGTTTGACACGCCTAATGTATGCAAGTGTTTGAATTATGGATGTGCTATTGTTTTGAGTTTGAAAAATAGTTGTTTAATAAAGATCCACTGAGCTATGTGCTCACCCCTTCCTCTCTTATTTTTCAGGAAATTAAATTATGAAGGTTGTGGAAAATTAGATAGTTTTGTTTTAGCAAGTTTCCATTCTTTTGAAAGTTTCCTTTTAATGTAAGGGCATGTTGCCCAATTTTGATTAAGACTTCCACTGAAAGTTAGTATTCTTATTTTGAGATTATGAGTCTCTTTGATCAACAATGTACTAGTTTACATTACAAAGTTATGTACTTTCTTTTATTAATAAAGAAGTTGAATTTTTCTTTACCTTTACTTGCCTTGATTGTATTAAATGTGAATTTGTACTATTAAATTTATTCTAAGGCACGAGCTATTGAAAAATAGAAAGTCAAGTGTGTATCACTTGTATAGTAACATGCCCCAACTCGCCAAATGGTTAAGTCCACTGTCAAATGATGGTGGTTATGTCCAAAACTCAAGGAATGTGGGGGTTGGGGTGTTACAGACATACTCTCATGAGTGATTAAAACATAAAAACATGTTGAACTAAAATTAAAATATGATTAAACATGCTGAAACTAAAAGAAAACATGTTGAAAACTAGAATTCAAACAAGCATGAACATGCTAAAAATTTGAAAGAGCAAAGTAGAAGTTCAAGAAATCCCCTCCACCTTAATCCGATTTTCTTTGTAGAACCTGGCAGAGGTTACCCTTATCCACCACTTTCAAAACTTCAAGAACTTCTAATCACCAACAAAACTACTTCAACAACTCTCTAAAATACTAAAATAAGAACTTCCCACACAATAGAGAAAAGAGAGTGAGAGGAGGTCCCAAAGAGAGGGCAAGAACAAGCAAAGAGGGAAATGTCAACTCTTTGCTTTGAGATGAGATTAATGTGAGCAAGAGGAGGAATTTATAGGTGTTCATGAGCACAAGGGGGCATCTAGGGCAGCTAGGATAGCTCACCACGTTTGGGCACGTTTCCAAACTCATAAGGGGATGGTTTGCATAAAGAGGGCAATGTGTTCATGGTTGGCAAGTGAGACCGTTGTGACTTTCTAATTCAAAAGATATGAGTAAAATCTTATTTCATAACTATATGTGACCACAAAAAAAGTTTAAATCATATTCTAATCCAAATAGGATGTCCATATGTGCTCATGGAAATTTTTCTTTTTGGTTTCCTTGCTTGTTCATTGCGCAAATATAAATACTTTCTCATTCTCTTATTTCTTGGACATCAAGTATGGGTGTACAATATCAGATTTGAGAGGACACCATATAATAGTCAAAGATGCTCATCTTGGTTCCAAGAAACTATCTAAATAGGGGTTTCTCACATGTGTACACACACACATGTACATGGTTGGGTCGATTTTTGCTTAAGTGGGTGTGGGTGTACACAATCAAGTTAGGGTTTATATGGAATCATGTCTCATGGTTTCTAGACCATATAAAACATCTACTAATGTGAGTGTATTGAATCATTTGCATGGAACATGGGATCATTTTTCAAGGATTCAAATAAAGGACACGTCTCATGGAGCTTTGGGTAGGGTAGGATGCACATGATCATGGTGTTCTACCCGTGTAACTTGCACATGTTAGGGGTGGCCATGACTTCATGGGTTCACAAAAATCAAATAAAAATAATACCTCCTTATTTACATGGAATTAAGATTTATATCCTATAGTTTTAGAATCGCATGAATCTAATGCACATTTTAAGATATGGTTTGGCCCTAGGTGATTTTCTTTCAAAAACTTTCCTTATTTAAGACCCACTGAGGTCACTAGGCAAATGAAAATCCAAATCTTGGCCAATTGTGTTGATTTTTGGATATGTTATTCATTTTGTTAGTTCATGTCATTCCCTTTCATTCCGGGTCATTTCAATTCTCTGAAGTACCCTAAATGACAATTCTTTCTAATTTGGACCCCCTGAAGGGCGTTTGGCAAATGAAAACCTTAACCTCAACCAATTGTTCTAATTTTTGGATATGTTGTCCCCTTAGTTAGTTCATGTCAACTTACTTCATTTCAAGTTGTTTTGGGTCCCTAAGGGGCACTAAATGAGAGTTTTGGAACTTGTCAGATTTAGCCTTGAAATAAGCTCGGTTTCATTTTGCACCCAAATTTCACTAAATAAATGATAAATTTTATTTAATTGAGTACAGAGAATTTAAGGTATTACACTACTGATTTTCTTACTTTTTGGGGTTGTTCTTATCGAATCTAAGCTTTAAGAACCAATAGAGAAGGGTTTGGATGAATGGAAACCAACCTAGAATGGCAGGGAAGGGAGCAAAGTTCAATTATTGGTAGTTGGTATCAATTCTTTGATCGTAGGGCTACAATGATGATTAGGGTTTTTCAACACACTATTTATGCTTATATATTTTACGTATTGCTACAGTAACCAAAATCCTAATCTTCTACGCTCTAGTCACATTATCGCGGTAACTAGAACATTGCTATTTTTTGGGTTTCAATCACATTACCATGATATTGTGTAGCAGTATCACAATAACCAATGGATGGTTACTATGCAAAATTTCGTGTTTCACTCTGGTTCGCCGATTCTTTTGTACATTGATTAAGCATCTCCTAAACCATGTTTTCATGGGTTTTCTAGGGTTTATTGTGCTTGAATTATTTTTATTTAGATTTACCAAAACTCAATAAACATTTTGCGGTATTACAAGGGCCATCCTTATGCTAGTTTCCAATGGATCTAAGGTCTAACCCATTATTCAAGACTTTGGGTCTTACTCGTGTGAACTAGGGACACCCCATCATTCCAATCTCAAGAACACCCACAATAATCCCCTTTCGGACAAATGCACTAGTACGTGGTTATAATCTTAATTAATCTTTCTGTTAAGTGTAAAGCATAACATTCATGAATATAAAATAACATGATTTAAAAATTTAAATTGTGAGCATGGTAACAACATAGCATGGATCATATCATTACATAACATATATATGTATTCATGGAAACCTAAGAATGTGACATCTATGCATGGCATGTATGATTATTTCAACATGGAGCATGCATATTCAAGTATAAGTATACATGAACATTTTATTGAAATTAAAATAATAAAGCAAAATTTAGAATTCACTTCCACCTCAATCACATAATCTTTTTTTTATCTAAGCTCCTCTGTTGAACTTTCAACACCACTTCTAGCATAGAATTTGTTCTAATTGTTGTTTTAGAATAACCAAAGAAAGTAAAGATGTTAAAAGGGAGGCAAGGAGAGCAAGAAGATAACTTGTCTAGTTCTTGCTAGGATGAAGAGAACGGTGCTCATGCTGGGTTTATATAGGGTTTCAATGGACATGAATTGGAAAGTTTGTGTTGATTTAATTTTGGAACCTTTCTAATTCTCTCTTTTTCTTGTTCCCCAAGTTCATATAATAGCAACCGATGTTTGGTAATACATTCTTTTGGGTCAATTTCATTTTAGAAACCTTTTTAATTGTCTATTTTTTTTTCTTGTTCTCCAAGTTCATAAATAGCAAGTGATGTTTTTAGAAGTTGCTAATACATTTTTTTGGGGTTGATTTCATTTTAGAAATCTTTCTAATTTTCTATTTGTTCTTGCTTTCCAAGCTCATATAATAGCAAGTGATGTTTCTAGAAGCTGCTAATACATTCTTTTAGGTTGATTTTATTTTAGAAACATTTCTAATTTTTATTTTTGCTTGTGTGAAGAGAATGAGGGTTTTGGAAAGTGTAAATTTTTAGCAACTTCCTTGGTTGTTTTTGTTTCTTATTTAGTTTGAAATTTGAAATTTCAAACTCTAATGTGGGGTACCACTTTTGAGCATGTTTCTTGTCTCAATATTGTTTATTAATCAATTCCCAGACCCACACTATGCACACATGTCAGTCTCCAATTATTTTAGCTACCGGGCCCACCGCTCATACCATAAGCTCTTATTTTGGCCCTTGATTTAAGTCGTTTTATTTTTAATAAATTTTATAATCATTTGGGTGTTCGTTTAAGTGGTTATTTATAGATTATTTATTCAAAAATTTTTGTATATTTATTTCCTAATAATTTGTCCTATGCCCCAAATATCTATATGGGAATATTTTTTAATTTACATAAATTTTATTGATTTAATCTCAATCATTTTCTACAATGTTCTAGAAGACACTTTATTTTGTTCTATTTTATATTAATTATTCTCACATTGCTTTTATAATAGTATAGATGTTTGGTCTTAAATGAAATGGCCATTTTGCTCTCTGATGGCAAAATTGTCGTTTTATCTTTGATTTGTCTAAATAACTTTTTGTACTCAAAATCATTCACTATTTCAAAAAGTGTTGCTCTATAGTTAATTTTTCATATGAATTGACCATTTTACCCCTAGGTGGCTAAATTACCATTTTACCCTTGGGCGATCAAATTACCATTTTACCCCTTGGGTTTTTAATGTGCTTAGTACTTCCATGGACTCATTTATGACCTTGTATATTCTTATTCAAGAATTTATTAAGGTATTACAACCAATAATGCATCTATGAGAGAGATTGAAAGGGTTGCATTGTCTGCATTAGAAACTGTACACATGGAATACATGGTACAGAGAGAAGTAGAGACCAAACGTCATCCACATATGACTGTAGTCTCATTATCAGTGGTACTCCATTTGATTCTTTCTCCAATGTTCAAACATCAACCTCACAAGAACATGTCATGTTCTTGGTTAACATAATTATGTTCCCATCTGATCCTATGTTCCATGAAGACCATATGTCTAGAAAGCAAAAAATGAAATTGAGCATGATGATGGTAATGAACAAGTGTCTCGTGCACATGATTTCCCCAGTGAAAATCTCAATGTTCAAGATGAGGTTCAACCTCCGACCTAACCACCATTGTAACAATACACAAGAGCTCATTTACAACAAAATAAAAGATATCATTGGACAACTTGTGGGATAGAATGATGAGTTTTATTGGTGTTTTGGTATCTTTCTTTGTAATGTTCTATGATGAATAGAAAATGAAAGAAAATTACATATAGATATAACTTTGTTGAAATACAAGTGTTGAATTTAATTTTGAAGTACACATTTTGCTATTTTCATAATTTCAACTGTTGAACCAAAAGGTAAACCCCATATAGGTCTCAAAACAATTCAGGTCATTTTCAATAGCCTTATAATTCAAAATGAACTTGAAGTTCCAGAGGGGGTATCAAAAATTAATTGGGGCATCGAAAATGGGATTCAACAATTCTAGAGGCTTTGGGGAGTATATTTAAACGAAGGAGTATATTTAAACATGTTCCCAGTTTTGAAGCAAAAAAAATAGCCCCCACATAGTTCTTAGAATAATTCATTTCATTTCAAGTAGCCATGTAGTTCAAAATGAATTTCAAGTTTCGGAGGAGAGGTCAAAAATTAATCAACGTATTAGAAATGGGATTCAAAAATTTTGGAGGTTCTAAGGAGGATATTTAGACATGTTCCAAGTTTTGGACCAAAAAAATAATTCCCTACATAGGTCTTGGATGGCCTTATAGTTCAAAATAAACTTCAAGTTTTAGAAGGGGGTCAAAAATTAATTAAGGCATTGGAAATAGGATTCAATGTTTTCAAAGGATCTAAGCAGGACATTTAGACATATTCTAAGTGTTGAACCAAAAAAATAATCCTGCATAGGTCCCAAAACAATTCAATTTATTTCAAGTAACCTTATAATTCAAAATGAACTTCAAGTTTCGAAGGGGGTCAAAAATTAACCATGGCATTGGAAATGGAATTCATCGATTCCAATGGTCCTAGGGAAGATATTTAGATGTGTCGTAAGTATTGGACCAAAAGAACAACCCCTAACATAGGCTCTGGAACAATTTATTTCATTTCAACTAGCATTATAATTCAAAAATGAACTTCAAGTTCTAGAGGAAGGGTCCCAAATTAATTGGGGTATCAAAAATTGGATTCGACGATTCAAAAGGATTTAAGAAGGATATTTAAATGTGTTCTGTAACACCCCAACCCCCAAGACTTTCAATTAGACTTAACCACAAGGCGGGCAAGGGTCCGGTTATGATTTAGAAGTACACAACTTGCACCGCATTCTATTGCAATTATCCTAAGTCTTATTAATTCATAATAAACACACAACCCAAATAATTTAATTTTAATTTAATAAGATTATTATAAGGGGATAACAAAAATGTTTCAACCTTTATTTGGTCAATAAAATAAAGAAATATATGCTTAAATTTTAAATAATAAAAGAGTACATAACTCAAATTAAAACTAAATTCAGCGGAATTCTTAATTTAAACAATTAAAATTTGGGCAACATGCCCTTAAATATAAATTTTTAAATTTAAAACCCTATCTAATTTCAATAGTCTTCATGATTCAAATTCCTGAAAAATATGAGAGGAAGGGTGACCACATAATCTAGTGGATCATTCCATAAACAACTAAAATTACCAATTCAAATCAAAATCACATCCAAATTCAAACATTTACATTCATTAAGTGATTCAAATAATATTTTTGGTTATTGTTAACATTAAGACTGAAAGGGGTTCTAATCCCTTGATGTTCTTGTCAAAATACCCCACCCTTGGATGGAAAGACAATTCATCTTGTCATATTCTATTGGAATAAGTATCTCATGTCTATATTCTAAGTACTTTGGTTTATACCCATCCACACTCAGTGATGAGACCCATATACACTAAGTATATGTAAAGAACACCCATAGCATCACTTAGATCACTATGACAATACGTGATTCATAAACTTCAAAGTTTTGAACTTAATTATCACATATTCATGAATTTAAAACCATAATAATAACATTTAGAATAAAACATTCAAAAAAACAAAACATGAATACAATACATAGCATGCTTCATAATTCAAATCCAACTGAAGCATGGAAATTAGGCATGGCATGGTATCATGAATACTTAAAACATGCATACATGATAACCTGAATTTAAATCATAATTAAACATGTTAAAAACTGAAACTAAATGTGCTAAACTGAAAATAAAAGATACATAAACATGCTAAAAACTCAAACTATCAAAGTAGAAGTATAGAAAATCTCATCCACCTTAAGAAGCGTTTTCTCAAAAATTCAGCAAAGGTTCCTTTCTTCTATGCACTTCAAGAACAACCATCAACTTCAAGAATGTAAAAGTAATCTAAAATCATAACTTCTCACCGAGAATCACTCAAGAACACAAGAGAGGGAGAAGGGATTGCCGAGAAGAGGGCTAGAGAAAATCAAGAGGAACTAGTTTACTCTTGTTTTGGAACAAAAAAGAATGAGTGTCTTAGGGGGGTTTATATAGATTTTTAAAGCACAAGGGGGCCACGGTTTGGGCATCTTGGATTAGGGTTTCCTCACAAGGGTGGCGGCTAGGTTTTGCACACAACTCATAAGGGGATGGCTAGGGTTTTTTGTATGAAGGTTATGATGGTATTTCCCTTGGTTGGCGCCAAGATTAGAGTATTTTCATGTTTAGGTAACTTTTCCATTTTTGATTTTTGGTTTCTTCTTTGTTTGTGACGGCTAGGGTTCCTCTTATGAACATAAATCAGATTTTTTAAAACTTCTATTTGGGTTGTTCACATACGTGCACACGCACACACACATATATATGAGTTATTTTTGCCTAAGTGGGGCATGGTGTACATGATTAATGTTTGTGTGTACATGAGATCATTCTTAATGCTTTCTAAACAAGGTGAAACGTCCCATGTAGTTAGGTAGGTGTGGGCATACATGATCATATACTTGGCATATAAAATGATTCTTAATGGAGACGTGCCATGCAATTTGGGTAGGGTGTGGTGCACATGATCACCCATGATCATGTCATCTTTATATCATCACCCATGCATTTTTGGGTCCACATAAATTTAATAAAAATTCATATTTTTTAATTGGCTAGGAATTAAGGCCTTTATCATATATTTTTGGGTTCTCATGAAAATAATAAAAATTTCAAACTATTATTTGGCTAAGGTGATCCTCATTTTTTTTCCTAATTTAGACTCCATTGAAGGGCATTAGGTAAATAAAATGATTTTGTGATATATTGTCCAGTTGATCAGTTCATATTATATCATTCCATTTCAGGTCATTTTGAGTCCTTAAGGTTCACTAAATGAAAGTTTTAGACCTGCTAAATTTATCACTGAAATGAACTCGGTCTCATTTCTCACCCAAATTCACCCAATTGGAATTTCATTGTTTTCTTTCATTTGGTACAAAAATTTTCAAGGTATTACAACCTACCCTCCTTAGAAAAACTTCATCCTTGAAATTTGTACATAATCAGGCATTCCTAGTGAACAAGTGTGGGTATTTTGTTTTTATTTTACTCTCCAACTCCCAATTAGCTTCTACCCCATGATGTTTTCACAGTACTTTAACTAAAGGAATATCTTTAGTTCTTAGGCTCTGCACTTTGTGGTCAAGGATTCTAACAGTTGTTTCTTCGTAAGTATCATCATCCCGAATGTTCATTTCCTCCTAGTGGATGATATGAGAGGAATCTGGTTCATACCACAATACCCTAAATTCTTTGTACTCAATTATGAAACTTATCATTTATTTAGTGAAATTTGGGTGCAAAATAAAATTGGGCTCATTTTAGGCTAAATTTGGCAGGTTTCAAAACTCTCATTTAGTGCCCCTTAGGGACCCAAAACAACTTGAAGTAAGGTGATATGAACCAACTAAGGGGATAACATATTCAAAAATTAGAACAATTGGTCGAGGTTGAGGTTTTTATTAGCCAAACGCCCTTCAGGGGGTCCAAATTAGAAAGAATGGTCATTTAGGGTACTTTGGGGGATCGAAACAACCTGAAACAAAACGAATGACATGACATAAAAAAAATGAATGACATATCCAAAAATAAGAACAATTGTCCAAGATTTAAATTTTTATTTGCCTAGTAACCTCTGCGGGTCTTAAATAAGGAAAGTTTTTGAGGAAAAATCACCTAGGGCCAAACCATACCTTGAAATGTCCATTTGGTTCATGTGATTCTAAAACTATAGGATATAAATCATAATTTCATGTCAATAAGGAGATATTAATTTTTATTTGATTTTTGTGAACCCTTGAAGTCATGGTCACCCCTAACATGTGCAAGTTACATGGGTGGAACACCATGATCATGTGCACCCTACCCTACCCAAAGCTCCATGGGACGTGTCCATTATTTGAATCCTTGTAAAATGAACCCATGTTCCATGAAAATGATTTAATACAGCACATTAGTAGATGTTTTATATGGTCTAGAAACCATAAGACGTGATTCCATATACACCCCCACTTGATTGTGTATAACCACACCCACTTAAGCCAAAAATTGGCCCAACCATGTACATGTGTGTGCACACATGTGAGCAACCCTATTTAGATAATTTCTTGAAACCAAGATGAAAATCTTTGACTATTATATGGTGTCCTCTCAAATCTGATATTGTACATCGATGCTTGATGTCCAAGAAATAAGAGAATGGGAAAGTATTCCTTGTGTGTTTGTGTGATTAGCAAGCATGGAAACCAAAAAGGAAAGTTGTCATGAGCACATATGGGACGTCCCATTTGAATTAGAATATGATTTAAACCTCTTTTGTGCTCACACATAGTTAGGAAACAAGATTGTACTCATATCTTTTAAACTAGAAAGCCATAGTGGTCTCACTTGCCAACCATGAGCACACTTGACCTCTTTATGCAAACAATCCCCTTATGAATTTGGAAACATGCCCAAACGTGGTGAGCTACCCTAGATGCCCCTTTGTGCTCATGAGCACCTATACTCTTGCTTACATTCATCTCATCCCAAAACAAAGAGTTGACACTTCCCTCTTTGCTTGTTCTTGCCCTCTCTTTGGCACCTCTTCTCACTCTCTTTTCTCTCTTGTGTGAGAAGTTCTTATTTTAGTATTTTAGAGAGTCGTTGAAGTAGTTTTGTTGGTGATTAGAAGTTCTTGAGATTTTAAAAGTGGTGGATAAGGGGAACCTCTGCCAAATTCTACAAAGAAACTCAAATTAAGGTGGAGGGGATTTCTTGAACTTCTACTTTGTTCTTTCAAATTTCTAGCATGTTCATGCTTGTTTGAATTCTAGTTTTCAACATGTTTTATTTTAGTTTCAGCATGTTACATCAAATTTTAATTTTAGTTCAACATGTTTTTATGTTTTAATCACTCATGAGAGCATGTCATGCTTAGAATCCATGTTTAGGATTTAATTCAATGTTTCAAGCATGCTATCTAATGTTTTCATGCTTTCTTGGTTGTTTAAAATTTTGATATTTATATTTTGAATTTCTTTATGATTATGTGATTCTTAAATATAAGAAATTGAGGATAAGAACCACGTACTGTCATAGTGGCCCATATGGGTGCTATGAGTGTTCTTAACACATGCTTCGAGTGTGTGGTTGTAGGGCACAACTCAGGGATGCTTGGTATGTGGCGTCCAATGAAAAGTGACAAAGAAATGTCTTTCCACCCTAAAGAGGGGTATCTAAATTAAGAACATCAAGGGAGTAGAACCCCTTTCAATCTTAACGCCAACTACAACCAAAAAGTTGCTTGAATCACTTAATGCATGAAAGTGTTTAAATTTGGATGTGCTATTAATTTGAAATAGTAACTTAGTTGTTTAATGAATGATCCACTAGGCTATATGCTCACCCCTTCCTTTTATTTTTTTAGGAATTTGAAATGCACGATCAAGATTGCTAAGTAATTAGAAAGTCTATTTTTAGGAAGTTTTTATGTAAGGGCATATTGCCCAAATTTTGAATAAAGACTTCCGCTGAATTTTTGTTTTAAATTTTAGAGTTATCTCTTTCTTTTTTATTATATGAATTCAATAATCTATTTTTTATTTTATTTTGAATAAATAAAGTATTTAAAGTTTTCCTTTAATCACTTGTATTATCTTGTTGAAAATTAAACTCAATAGAAGTGTATTTATGAGTATTTCAATAAGTTTTAAAATAAAAGAATTGAAATGCAAGTTGTGTACTTGTAAATGTAACATAAGACCCAACCTGCCTTGTGGTTGAGCTTAAACTTGTCTCTAGGGGGTTGTGTGGTTACACATACTTTCTTAACATAGACCTATGGAATACGTTATGAGCTGAGGTCATTTGATTAGGTAGATCCAACTCATAAGCACATTCCCCAATCCTTTTAACTATTTCAAAAGGTCCAACAAATCTTGGTGATAGCTTCCCCTTGAATCCAAATCTTTTGATACCGTTCTAAGGATTGTTTCTTAAAAACACTTTGTCACCCACTTGAAACTCTAGGAAACTCCTTCTCTTGTCAGCATAGCTCTTCTAACTACTCTAAGCTGTAGCCAACTTCTTTCGTGTCAGATTGACTTGGTTGTTCATTTCTTCTACCAAGTCTGACCCAGTAAGTACATGATCTTCAAGTTTAGCCCAACAGGTCGATGATCTGTAGGGCCTTCCATAAAGAGCTTCATATGGAGCCATCTTAAGACTTGCTTGATAACTATTATTATAGCCAAACTCTACTAAGTGCAGGTATTTGCTTCAATTCCCTTTAAAGTTTAGGACACAAGATCTCAACATGTCTTCTAATGTCTGGATCACTCTCTCAAACTGCCCATCTGTTTGAGGGTGAAAAGCAGTACTCATTGTGAGTTTAGTGTACAACTCCTTGTGTAAACTCTGCCAAAACTGTAATGTGAATCGAGAGTCTCGGTCAGATACTATCATCTTGGGTACACCATGAAGTCTGACTATCTCTTTTACGTAGAGTTCTCCTAGCTTACTGACTTGGTCTATGGATCTAATTGGCAGGAAATGAGCCACTTTAGTGAGACGATCCACAATCAACTATATAGTATCTTCTCCTTTCTAATTCTTGGGCAACCCACTGACAAAGTCTGTGGTAATGTTATCCTACTTCCATTCAAGGATAGGGAGTGGTTGTAACATTCCAAAGGGTTTCTGGTATTCTGTTTTTACTTGTTGACATGTTAAGCATTTAGAGACACGCTTAGCCACGTCTCTCTTCATTCCTCTCCACGTTTGTTTACTTTGTCAATTCTGAGATAAACAAATCCTCTCCCCAAACCTTAAGGTGTTCTCTGCATCTATCCTACAATCAGTATGCTTACCCTATGCAATTCCTTCTATCAGACTAGTGAGTCGCTTGTGTTACCTCTGTTCCTCCCTAATCTCTTGCAGAAGACCTGGTTGGCAAGACATGCAGTAGAGATAGGCTTGTTTGTCATCTAAGGTCACACCCAACCTAAAGTTCTCGATCAACTGGTACATCTAGCCCTTTTCTTCCTCCTGTTTGTTGAACTTTCTACTCAAGGCATCAGCCACCATGTTGTCCTTCCTCGAATGGTAGTGTAGTTGAAAATCATAATCTTTCAAGAACTTCATCCATCTTCATTGCCTGAGGTCAACTCATTCTGGGTGTAGATGTACTTCAAGCTCTTGTGATCTAAAAATAGATCAAATTTCTCACCATAAAGGTAGTGTCTCCAAATCTTCAGGGCAAACATGATAGTTGCTAACTCCAAGTTGTGGGTAGGGTAATTCTTCTCATGGATCTTCAATTGTCACAAAGCATAAGTGTAATACCCTAAAATTTTGCCAAATAATTTAAAATAAATAAAATAAGTCAAATAAATTAATTTCAACGATTTTAAGAAATTTTGGGTGCAAATGGTGGGTTGGCGCAAGAAAAATAAAATAAATTAGATATATAGTGAAAATTAAACAATTAAAACCTTAATTTGATAATTAAATAAAAAATTAAGGGTTAGTAAAATAAATAAATAAAAATAAAGTATAAATACACATGTAGGTTAATATGGGTATGAATAAAGTGTATATTAGCACAATAAATGTGAATACTACATATTATAGAAATATGTACATAGAAAAAATGTATATAATTAAATAAAATGTATCTATTAAAAATAAATCAAACATTATGTGAATATTAGTGTATAATTACATAATTTATTATCTGAAAATAAAATATGAAATAAATAAAAATACAT